>CM035437.1:90946505-91091505 GCA_020310875.1 Ceratopteris richardii
AGGCACTATGGGAGGAGCTCTCTAGGGTTCAGGACACCATCGAGGAAGAGAGACTTCGACACACGACGCTCACATGCACGGACCACAAGGCTCCCAAAGTATATGGACGAGGATCTCACGAGGATGCAAATAGAGCACCAACTCACCGACATGCCTTCGGAGATCCATCGGGCACAACAAGAGGGAACAATGTGAAACTGCAACGAAGCACTTTGGACACGACCTGATCAATTGGAGAAGATCTTAGATACTCATGACTTTGCTTGCATCACAAGACCCACGAGAGCCCAAAAAGGGGGCTCTCTCGCATTGCAAATATTCACTAGGAGTCTACATTCAAGACAATGCCAAGTACGTATGAATATGTTCATATGCCTACGAATAACAACTATGATCTTGAGTATCTGATAAAGTGGACACCTATCTTAGTTCACTGTGACTTGTGAGTCAGTTGGATCATCGAGGAGTTCTTTCCTTGGCTTTATTAATAAGTAGACTATTGACAACCGCAAAGTGTTCTCTCTCCACCCTTCTGGGAACATCTCAATGGGCATTTGTAGCTTTCATCTGACCAATAGGTGTCCAATCAGTGTGTTGAGTCCATCTTGTTCAATGTGAACCAAATCCCTTCACTTCAATCTGATAAATAGGACTCAAGGCCTCTCATTTGTTGTTCTTGGCATTCTCCATGATTTGACTCTTGGCTTTGCATGGAAGAGCCTAGTCACCTGTCTTGGTGGGGGCTAGTGCTATGGGACACCAATCCTCTTGAGGTGGCTTTTGGTCGTATGCTAAAGACTCATAGGCTCAACAGGTGAGTCTATGGCTCTATGGCTCTACGGCTAGGAGATGAATATGATGTCCTACCTTATGGTATTTGTGCTTATGACTTTTGCCTTGACATGTAGAGCAAGGAGGATCTCCGAGGATCTAATAGCTAGCCTCTTCCTCTTTGAGTAGATTAGTGAACTGATTTATAGTTTTGGGGCATTATTGTACCTTGTTACTTTTGTAATTTGGAATCATTCTAATTTTTTACAAATTACTTGTGTGTGTATGCTCTCTTAGTGTGTGTGTGTGTGTATGTGTGTGTGTAGCTCAGTCTATCTTTCTTCCTAGTTAATAGATTGAGGATCATAGAAGTTGACAAAAGGTTCATGGCGGATGGAAAAGCATTCCTCAGCAAGTATATTGTTGTTGCAAAAGTGAATTCTCATTTGGAGCCTTAACACAAAGGACTTGGCCACATGAGCCAAAAGGGCCTTGATACTTTATTTTCTATGCATAGAAATAATGCCAAAGGCTTCGGTAATGATTGTCAATTCGGTACGCAAGTGAAGAATTCATTTGACTCCAGTGTATCTCCCAAAGTCAATCCTTTTGACATTCTATACTTTGATGTTTGTAGCATATCTATAAGATTTATGGGGGGTTCTTTGTATTTCATTCCTTGTTGATGACTATTCCATGAAAATTTGGGTGTATTTTCTTGAATCTAAGAACAAACCTTGGTTGTGTTTAAGAAATTTAATGTATTTGTGACATCCCATACTAAAAAGAAGCTTAAATGCTTGCATACAAACAATGGAGGTGAGATCACAAGTGCTAAATTTAATAAATTTGGTGAGTTACATAGCAACGAGGGAGTTTGCAACCCCATGCAGTTCCTCTTCTAATGATGTGGTTGAAACTAAAGATTGTAGTTCATATTTGCAATCGATCCTCTCTCACTTTGTTGAAAGGTGACTTTCTTGAAGAAGTTTGATATGGAAAATTTGCTTCACACATCCTATAAATAACATACTAAAAAAAAATACATGTGGAACACGTTCAAATTCCTTTAAAGACAGAAATTTTACATAGGATTCAATCGGTTAATTGATTGATTGTTTCTTTTGTAACATATTTGTGAGCCATGACGGAAGCAATTTTTTGAATAATAAAAATTGTCCAATTTTCTTCACTGTCCATATGTCCCCAAGAATCACAGATAGATTCTGTCATATATTCATTGGAGCGATGAGATGCACTCAGTCAGGAACTTAATGTGTTGAGGAGGTAACACACTTGAACCAATGTCCAGGGTTCAAGTCCCTGCCCTTGGCTCGACATTAACTCCTGATGTGGGGGATAAAAGGGATCCCCAAACTGCGTGTTTTAGTTTACAGGGAGAGCAGGTTGTAAAATCGGATTCCTTTATTTATTTATTAATAACTTAACTTCAAACCAAAAAACAACAACAGAGAGAGAGAGAGCATTATTGTCTACCTCAGAGCCGGTGTACCCACTTGCCCCCAGGACACCTATGTTGATCTTTTCAGCAGCCGATGTCTTTCCGGTGTCCCTGACCATTGCCGGGTTAGCCTGCTGTAGAGGAAGTGCTGCACTTGCATTGCAAGACATGTCACGAGGAGGACAGTATGTGGAGATGCCAGAGGAGAGCTCAGAGCTGAAGCTCCCCGTCTAAACATAAGAAACACATTTATAACGTCAGAAGTGCTGAACTCCGCCCGAACTCTGTTCGTTGGACGAGAATCAAGGTAGCATAACATGGGACACGACGGAATTACCTTTGCCCAGAAGGGGAACACTATGCTACCAGTCATTTTTGAGTTCAACTGTCACTCGTTCAACCCAATGGACGACTGTTCGCAGGGGCACGCTCAACAAAGGATGAAGGACACAGAGCAACCCAGATACCCCCGAAATTTTCAAGGAAACTTGTAATCGAGAATGGAATCTCCCTGATGAAAAACTAACGACGAAGGTATCTCTTTTTCCTTCTTTCTTTTTTTTTTTTTTTAATTTAAGAGTACAATGAACGAAAGACACACACCAACCTCATAAGGTAGAGACATCCATACATTTGGATATGCTCGAAGATTGAACATGTCGAGTGAGTGGGGCTTGAACTTCAACTCCATGGAGTTCAATGCTTACTATTAGACCACACCCATTTGGACATCTTTGATGCTTTTTGAGCCTGCTCAGTTTCAACTTTTCAGAACATATTCCACAAGATATCCTTTAATAAAGTCCTTTCCATGGTTTTGATGGTGCAGATATCAAATTGAATTTTTATGTGGAGTGTTTGGTTTATGGATAAGTCGTTATCATTTGGGTTGTGAAGAATTGAGCTTTGGAGCCAAAAATGCACTTGGGCTTTTGGTTCAAAGTGTGGTTGACCTTTGATCCCAAACCAATGAACCATTGGGTAGAAAATCAATGGACCTTTGTGTCAATCCAGTGGAGTTTCATGCTCCAAACTAGCACAGATTAAGGTCGTTGGGCCTTGAAAGATTTTTATTTGATATATGGAATACAAAAAGTGCCTCTTCCAAATCACATTATAAAAAGAAATTTCTTGTATTTATTGTGCATTATATAGAAATAATAAAATTACTCAAAATTAAATTTGAACATGTAGTGGATTTGAAAACAAGCAATATGAACTTGAGATTTGTTGTATGATGGTTCTTCTTGAGTTGGGAAGATTGATTTTGGCTCCTTATAATGATCACTATTTTCTTTTTGTTTGTGCATTGCTCATCATGACTTGTGTTGATGTGAAGAGATCACCTTCATTGTTATGTATGATGTTTAAAGGCTCATTACATGATTTTTTTGTTGATATTATAAAGTCCCTATTTTTTAAGATAAGAGGAAGTTATGTCGGAGCCTACTCTCCCTTGCTTGAATTGATTGAAAGAATAATTGCACAGTTGAATGGGCATAGTACACATGGGACTCTCTGTATCCCACAAAGCAAAGGTTAAGACTTAGAAGGTCGCCCAAAAGAAGTACAACATTGATAGCCCGAAGAAGATAAAGAAACGAGTTTGAAATCCGGCCTAAGACCCATTACGTGACAACCACCACTCTCAAGGTTTGAGCCCTTACCCCCATCTCAAGATGTAAATGCTTCACCCAACTAAACCAGTGTGTGTCGACACTATACAATCTTTTTGTTTTCAATATTATAAAAAAAAACATTAAACTTAAATGTTCACGCCATGGGAAGCTTTCACAGCAGCAGTTGAGTGTGTGTGGCTCAAAAGCCTTATGGTTGATTTGGGTGTTGGTCAGTCTTCTGCCACCATCTTCACTGACAGACAGAGCTCGTTGGCACTTGTAAGGAACCATCTGTTCCATTTTCGCAATAAGCACATTGAGGTGCACTATCATTATGTCAGGGAGAGGTCTCTATTGGATAGATCAATTTGGCATATGTGCCCACACAGGATAACATTACAGACCTTTTCACAAAGGCTCTGCCTAGGGAGAAGTTTAATGTTGAAGTAATTTTTCAACATCTTTACTTGATGCATAACAATTCCTTCATCAATGGATACAAATTGGATGCCAAGATAGTAGCTCAAAAGACCAAGATAAGTGACATCAAAATTATGCTACAAATCAGCCATAAGTATGTCAAGTTTTGCATCACATGACCCAATCAAGAGTATATCATCAACATAAAGAACAAGCATTGTAAGATTAGCCCCATCTTTGTGTACATAGAGTGTGGTTTCAATAGGACTACATGTGAAGCCAAGGCCAATCAAGTGCTTATGGATTTTGAAATACCATGCATGTGGAGCTTGCCAGAGACCATACAAGGTTTTATGCAAGTGACAAACCATATGGTCTTGCCCTTTCATGGAAAATCCAAGAGGTTGCTTCACATAAATCTCTTCTTTCAAATCACCATTCAAGAAAGTTGTTTTTATGTCCAACTAATGTAGGTTCCAACCTTGTTGGGCAACCAATGCAACCACAATATGAATGGTAGTCATGCATGAAGTAGGTGAAATAGTTTCCTCATAGTCAATGCCATATTGTTGTGCATATCCTTTAGCAACCAATCTAGCTTTGTAGCAATCAATGCTATATTTGACTCTCTCTTAATCTTTTAATTCCACTTTGTACCGATTATATTTTTTTCTTTTGGCAATTCACATAACTCCAAAGTACCATTCCTATGTATGGAATCTATTTGTGATTGCATAACACTGATCCAATGTGGATCATCACATGCATCTTCAAAAGTAAGTTGCTCTTCATTAGATGTTGTTGCAATAAGAGAATAATCCAAAAAATTACTTGATGCATGGTGAGAGCTTGATCTTGTTCTACCAAGTAAAGGTTCACTCAATTTGTTGCCCTATAGAGTTTGTTTCAGCCACTTTGGGATAGTTTGTTCACTCTTGATACAAATACATTCATTATGTGATACTGTTGGAAGTGAGGTAGGTCCTTAGGCTCATGTCACAGGTCCATGGTTCTATAGTTCCAATCATGTACAACATTAATTCCAGCAATCTTCCATATTGACAAAACATGAACATACCACAACTTAATCATATAGATGATGAAATAAAGATAGAGAAAAAATAGACGACATGTGTAAGGTGTTACGTAAGCCATCGCTTACTCATAGTATCATATTTACCAATGTTCAATGTACAATGTGGGAGCAAAACTCTCAACCACTCTATGTGATGAGAAATAGATGGAAGAGTGAGTGTACAAATGTAACAAACATATTCAGATGTATGGGCAGTAATCTGAATATATATGAGATGTGTGACCTTATAGGTTATAGAAGAGTGAATATGAGTGACTGAAAGAGGAAGGATCAGTGTGAAACTGATAGTCAACAAACCCTCATCTGAACTTAGGCTATGGAAGACCCTAAGTCGGATACGTGTGTGAAAAGATCACATACTTATAAAGTAGCATAGAATGCTAACAAGTTTGCTGTAGAAATCCTCAAACTCATGTGAACACACCTTCTTAAACACCTCATCAAATATGCATAAAGCATATACGTATTGTTTCTCTTGTACCTATGCCGAATAGGACTCCTAATATGAACGCCACAACCTCCATAAAATTCAAGTAGTACCTGTGTGCATAAAGAGAATATGTACCTGAATACTTAACATAAGATGTAAATCTTATGTTAACCACCATACAATGTCTTTGAAGTAGCCCGACATCTTCTTGTAGAAGATAATCTTCAACCTGATATCTTCTTGTAGAAGATAATCTTCAAATACACCATGTAGATGGCACCATCCAATGTCTTTGAAGTAGCCCGACATCTTCTTGTAGAAGACAATCTTCAACCTAATATCTTCCTGTAGAAGATAATCTTCAAATACATCATGTAGATGGCCGATCCTCACCATCAAGCTGCTAATGACCAAGTCTTCTTGCCATGAACAAGAGATAACCTCCTCTCCATGTGCTAGAGTGTGAGCACACCCTTCATCTTCATCAAAAAGAATCATTAAGAAGAACTCCATAGCTGCTCCTCAACATGCTTCAAGTTAGCACCATGGTTGTCCCATGTATTAGAAGAAACACCACCTCTATTGAGGTCCAAACTCCAAGCTTGTGTTGAACACTAGGTGAAGGATACTTAGAAGTGACCCAAAGTACTTCTTATATAGTTTTAGATTAGTCTCCAAAAGCTCTTTCAAAAGCATAAAGCTTCTACGATCGCTACAACACAAGCAAATAAAGCATATGATCGCAATGAATCTGAAAAACGTCGTCCGCTGTCCGTTTGTGCTTTTATGATAAGCATGATAATTAATTGATGACAAAAAATCTTTGCGCGCTGCTGCGTCTCAGGGGATTCGAACTCGGGTCCCTACCTTGGAGGTCTTATGTGATAACCACAGCGCCCACGTCAATTAGTTACACGAGGGGGTCAGTTTGAAACCTGTACATTCTGTTACGCTGCTCTCTGTCAGGTTCCAATAGGAGTGGAGAGTACTATAGATACTCATGATGTAGTCTTTGGACAAAATGGACCAATAGGAACATTGTTTTCCAACAATCCCCCTTGCAATGTCATATTGGTACAATCTGAACTGAATCTGCAAACTTTCACAAGCTGCAAACTACCACAAGCTTCAAGCTTGTACTCTAGCACTTCAGAATTTGTTCTTCAAAAGTCTTCTTCAAAACTAAATTTGACTTTTCTTCAAAAAACATGAACTTGCTGAATATGAACCATAATACTTGAGAAAATATGCAAAGTAGATATCCAATAGTGTTCTCATCAAGCAATGACTGCCTGATAACAAATATAGCTTGAATTGTTTCTGAACCTGCTATCCCTTGTTTTCAAAAACCTGAAAACATACACTAGGATCCACATATTTGCATTTACCTTCCAAAAAGGTTTCTCAACGTACTTCTGTTGCGTCATGTAAATACACTAAACAAAATCAAGAGCTGAATCCTGGAACCTGTGACTGACAACTTACAACTTAGTGTATTATGAACACTGCTAGTTCATCTCTGACTGTACTCAAGTCAAATCAACTCAACTCAATTGAAATCAACTAAAATATGAGTCAAAAAATCTATGATGTCATCATGTCTTCATCCTTTAAATCCTTCATACCTCTTTCCTTCAGAACTTGGTATAAACATATATGTGTGCACTTCTGAAATATACCTTTCTGAAATATCAAGCTTCTCTTCAATAGAACTCTGGAACCTTCTCCTGAACAGGAACATCCTAACAGGAACTTTCTCCAAACATTCTTCTTCTTCCTTCTTCTTACAAAGCTGGAACATAAAGAGAACCTGACAAAGGAAATATAGGAATACCTATAAGTATGAATCTGCATTCTTTCACATATGGCTGAAAATAAGTCTTCATGTTTCATCACCCCCTTGGATGATTTAACACTAGTATCCAATATTCTTCAAATTATATCAGATTTATGAAGAAGGACGTCCAAGATTTCATAAATCTGATCTTCAGTGATCAATACCTGCATCTGAAACAAGAATTCTCTGAACCCTTTTTATTAGCATTGTGCACATGCCAATAGCTTTCCATGTCATTCTTCAGCTTTCCAAAATCTAGAATAAGGTTAGCTGAACTTAACATAGTAAAACCTTGCTGAAAGCTTTTTAGGATTCATAACCTTCTGTAACATAACAAGTATCTTCTTCTATCTCTCTGCAAGACAAATCTGATAGAACCTGAATCTTTGACTTACTTCTTCCAATGTTAAGAATCTTCACAAACAAAGGATAGACAACTGACTCATAAATACTCAAGATCTTTAAGATCATTCAAGATCTATGATCTCTCCTGTGTAGAATCTGCTCTTATCAAACCCTCATGACTTGATGTTTGATTTATTACCTGAATGTCTTCAAGTGTCCATGCTTCTTAAAAAGTTGTAAAACTTTTCTTCAAACAAATCCTTCAAGGAATCTGCAATTCCTACTTGAAACATAAGTGGACAAACTTCTCACCTTGAGAACTCCAAAAGCTGCAAGTTGATACTTCATAACTTTTCATATTCTACCCGGGTGAAATGTGATAGTACCTGCTGCTTGATCTTCTTTTGGCTAACTCCACTTCTCAATCAAGTGATAGGATCTGATGGAACACCTTTTTAAATACAAGCATGTATCCAAAAATCTAGACAATCGTAGAAAGTAGATTCTCCATTGACTAGTACATCAACAAGCTAAATTTTCTGAAGTTTTTGAAAATATTGAATATGAGGTAACCTTTTCCAAACATAAAAACCAAGTCTTCAACATCTGCTACAAAAAACTCTTTTACCTCAAGAGTTAGATAAAGAAGAAATATACTTCTCTGCAACTTGTCACATACCAAGTAGCTTTGTATTGACACTCCAAGAATTCTTTGAGGGAACATATAAGCTGCCTGCTTTAAAAAGCTTCAACATAACTCATACACATATGAGTGCTTTTGTTTCTCTCAATGCAATTCTTTGTCAAATCTACTAAATCATGACCAAGTGTAATGCAAAACAAGAAACTGCTTCTTCTTTAAACAAGATGTTCTCGTAGACTTGTCTTTGGGTGTAGAGGATAAAATAGAAAAAGTATATGGAAAATATGAGAGAAAAGGAAGTCTTACTTTTCTTTTGGAAATGATGGACTTTCTTCTTCTGCATCCTTCTTCCACCTGATGATTTCAACATCTTCAAACTTCTCTTCCATACCTTTTGTTCTCTTCATCTTGAAGTAGCAAACACTTTTGACTTCTTCGAATGAATTTTTCTCTTCCTCTAGTGCTAAGAGTAAGAGACAATACAAACATGGTATACAAATGGAAGTTGAATATAGAAACATGTTTTATCATCTCCTCATATCTCTGAATCAAAATTCTGCTTCAAATGTCTGAAACGACTAAATTCACCAATCGTTGTCTGAATGATGAATTGCCCTTCTAGAGTTACTTTCTCTAGATACATTTGTACCTTGATATCCAACCAACTTACAACAGAAAATTGGCTGAAAAACTCATCCCATCTTCACATTTGTCTTCTTAGATGAACTTTCTTGCCATGAGAGAGATCTCTAAAAACTCTCTAGAAAAACCTCTAGATACCTGTTTTGATGTAGCTAATGCTTTAACTTTCAAATGATGAAAGTGTATAAAAGCATTCCTTGAATTTCTTCAAATCTCTTCATAACTGCTCTTCTAAGATATGACCTGCAAATGATAATCTGATAGTAAAAATTGATACCTGTGATTTGATGTTGATCTGATTCCTTCATCTTCTCTAAACCATTATTCTTCCTTGAATTTGAAGTAGTCTTCTCTTCATCAAGTCTGGGTCTTCAAACAATACTTTTGTAAAGTATTTGCATACTCTTCAAAAATATTCGGCTGCTAACAGATCATCAACTTCATACTCCACACTGATGAATACACATGTAACTGAAATGTCTAATTCTCAAATCTCTACTCATCTAGATTAAGTGTGTATGTCAAATGTCAAATATTAGAAGATGCTTTCAAATCATATGTTGTAAATCTGGAATTCTAGGAACCTGAGATATGAATGAGCCTTAATGCATTGATGCCAAAGATCTAAAGTTCTGAAACCAAAACCTTAGTGCTCTGATACCAAATGGTGGAAGTGAGGTAGGCCCTTAGGCTCATGTCACAGGTCCATGGTTCCATAGTTCCAATCATGTACAACATTAATTCCAGCAATCTTCCATATTGACAAAACATGAACATACCACAACTTAATCATATAGATGATGAGATAAAGATAGAGAAAAAATTGACGACATGTGTAAGGTGTTACGTAAGCCATCGCTTACTCATAGTATCATATTTACCAATGTTCAATGTACAATGTGGGAGCAAAACTCTCAACCACTCTATGTGAGATGGAAGAGTGAGTGTACAAATGTAACAAACATATTCAGATGTATGGGCAGTAATCTGACTATATATGAGATGTGTGACCTTATAGGTTATAGAAGAGTGAATATGAGTGACTGAAAGAGGAAGGATCAGTGTGAAACTGATAGTCAACAAACCCTCATCTGAACTTAGGCTATGGAAGACCCTAAGTCAGATACGTGTGTGAAAAGATCACATACTTATAAAGTAGCATAGAATGCTAACAAGTTTGCTGCAGAAATCCTCAAACTCATGTGAACACACCTTCTTAAACACCTCATCAAATATGCATAAAGCATATACGTACTGTTTCTCTTGTACCTATGCCGAATAGGACTCCTGATATGAACGCCACAACCTCCATAAAATTCAAGTAGTACCTGTGTGCATAAAGAGAATATGTACCTGAATACTTAACATAAGATGTAAATCTTATGTTAACCACCATCCAATGTCTTTGAAGTAGCCCGACATCTTCTTGTAGAAGATAATCTTCAACCTGATATCTTCTTGTAGAAGATAATCTTCAAATACACCATGTAGATGGCACCATCCAATGTCTTTGAAGTAGCCTAACATCTTCTTGTAGAAGAGAATCTTCAACCTAATATCTTCTTGTAGAAGATAATCTTCAAATACATCATGTAGATGGCCGATCCTCACCATCAAGCTGCTAATGACCAAGTCTTCTTGCCATGAACAAGAGATAACCTCCTCTCCATGTGCTAGAGTGTGAGCACATCCTTCATCTTCATCAAGAAGAATCATTAAGAAGAACTCCATAGCTGCTCCTCAACATGCTTCAAGTTAGCACCATGGCTGTCCCATGTGCTAGAAGAAACACCACCTCTATTGAGGTCCAAGCTCCAAGCTTGTGTTGAACACTAGGTGAAGGATACTTAGAAGTGACCCAAAGTACTTCTTATATAGTTTTAGATTAGTCTCCAAAAGATCTTTCAAAAGCATAAAGCTTCTACGATCGCTACAACACAAGCAAATAAAGCATACGATCGCAATGAATCTGAAAAACGCCGTCCGCTGTCCGTTTGTGCTTTTATGAAAAGCATGATAATTAATTGATGACAAAAAATCTTCGCGCGCTACTGCGTCTCAGGGGATTCGAACTCGGGTCCCTACCTTGGAGGTCTTATGTGATAACCATAGCGCCCACGTCAATTAGTTACACGAGGGGGTCAGTTTGAAACCTATACATTCTGTTACGCTGCTCGCTGTCAGGTTCCAATAGGAGTGGAGAGTACTATAGATACTCATGATGTAGTCTTTGGACAAAATGGACCAATAGGAACATTGTTTTCCAACAGATACATCATCAACATGTATATCATGCATGGGCTGAATTTCATGCTCATTTTTTTGCCATATTTTTATGCAAATGTTTAGTCATATGTGGCTAGAAATTTCAACAGTTCCAACCCATGTTTGCCTAGAAAATTTCAATGTTGCTTTGTTAAAAATTCTCTATATTTTTCAGGTCTATTTTGCTAGAATCTTTCAGCCCTTTGAATCTCACTTGGCTAGTCTACATGATCATAGTCAAGGACACCATTTTGGAACAAAGGCATGAATGTATCAAACACATCTTGTGAACTAACTATTGACTGTTTTTGCATTCAAGTAAAGGGAAAACTGAATTTTTAGCAAATACCACATCTCGACTTACAATAATTGTGTTTGTCAATGGATGGTACAAATGATATCCCTTAATTTTAGCATTATAATCAACAAATATACATTTCTTTGCCTTGTCATCAAGTTTGTGATGTTGTTGTGATGGCAAAAGAGCATATGCCAAACAAACAAACACGCGCATATGACTAACCATACGTTTATGTCCATTCCAAGCCTCAAAAGGAGTGATGACTCTCAATACTTTTATAGGGCAGTGATTCAACACATTTGCACACATGAGTGCTTCCATCCAAAACCTATCAATAAGGTGCTTTCCTTTAATTATACATTGTGCCATTTCAAGGAGTGTTCTATTTTTAAGCTCTACAACACCATTTTGTTGAGGTGTATATGGCATCGCACATTGGTGTGAAATTTTTGTTTCACAAAGAAAAGCATTAAATTCATGTGGCATGTATTCATTGTCACAATCTGTGCATAGAGTCAAAAGCTTGTTTTAAGGAAAAAATTCAACCATAGCTAAAAATGCTTTAAGCAAGAAAATACCTCATTCTTTGATTTCATAAGATACTAGCATCATCAATGAAGGTAACAAAATATACACTAAAGATGTCTTGATGGGACCTCATACATCACTATGATCAAGTTGCAATTTTCTTGTAGTATGTGTAGAGACTAGTTATTGGAAAAGAAGCACGATGCATCTTTCTAAGAGTAAGACCTTCACATCCATGCTTTTCAATGGAATCAAGTGTTGGCAAACCAATAACCATGTCCTCTTTTGCAAGTAAGTCAAACTATTGAAATTTAAGTGACCAAAGCGGGCATGTCAAAGCTCCATTTCAACCATGGAGGAAGTATGAGCAACCAAGGCATTTGAGGTATCCCTACCATATGTATCCAAGTGATACAAATCATTGCATAATGTATTGGACATCATGATAATATCACCATCGCAATAAAAGAATTGAAATTAAATTGTTCTTGATATTGGGTACATTCAATGCTTCTTTAGGAGAATCACACCTCTATTCAGAGATGTAAGCTCAATTTCTCTTACTCCAATGATAGGATAAGAGGCATTGTTTGCACACACCACATGTCCTCCTTTGGCATATTTCAAAGAGCAAAGAACCTTTTGCATGAATTTATGTGCTTTGAAGCACCACTATCAAAGAGCCAATCCGAATCAACCTCACTCACAACCATACATTTAGAATGCAATTATGCATCATAATGACATGTAACAACACATGCCCAAAAATCTTAAGCCATGTTGGCTTCATTGTTCTTTGCATTTGAAGAATTTTTTGCAATAGACATGCTAGATTCCTTCTTCTTTTCATTGCACTTAGCAATCTTTCTACACTCATCAATAGTATGAAAAATATTATGACGACATTTGCATTTCTTCTTCTTCTTCAAATCAGCATCATTAGAGGAATGAGTGGAAGGGAAGGTTGAGGCTTTGGTTTTGATGAACCCAAAGCTGAAGCATATTTCTTTTTCCTTTTCTGTGAGATAGAAGGTGCTTGGGTTTTCTCAATCAAACCACTCATATTCACTCTAGCTTGCTCTTCTTGCAAAAGAAGAGACAGAACCTCATCAAATCCATACATATTTGGATTCTCTTTTTGCAACCAAATGGAGTGTAGCGGCAAAGCTTTGAAAAGATTTCGGTAATCCTTTCAACAATGTAGAGATGAGTGATGGATTTGGAATGATTTTATCTATGTTTGCCAATTGATCTTTCAAGTCCTTGATGTGTGTCACTGTTGTAGAGCAAAGAGGCACAGAAGAGGAGCCCCAAAATTTCAAATCAATGGGCATATTTTTCTTCTCAAAATCCTAGAAAATTCCCTCAAAGCTATGTAAATGCACTAGAGGAGTCCTCTAGATGCATAAGCCCAAATCATTGTAATATATTTCTTGTAAAATAGTAGGGAATTAGAGATTAGCCAATAAAGTGCTGGTCACTTGTATGAAAGGACCATTTTTAGGGCACATGTATATAAGTCACTTTGTGACTCTTTGTAAAGACTTTTTGCCATTGTGAAGAAGTAGAGCTCAAAATTTCGAATTTGCTTCTTTCCTGCAGATTTTCATCTTCTCTATGATCTTTTTTGTGTGTGTGAAGTCTGGAATGTGTGTGTAGGACTATTGTCTACCCCTCCCCATTGCTTTTGAACTACTGTGGTGTGTGTGTGAGCAAGTACGAGTTGTGGAGTGAGTGCCAATTAGGGCATAATTAGGAACCAAAATAGCCACAGGAGGGTGGATGAACTTGAGGTCAGGACGGGTGCTAAGTAGTCAAAGAACTGTTATTTCATCGATAGGAAGTGCTACTCAGGCAAGTCACTACTCTATCTACTCTGACACATCTAGTGACTCGCAAGAAGAGATACCAATGGATTCAGAAGACATGCATGGTTCTGTTCCCAGGAGAAACTTGATGTCTATTGTAGAAGGGGAATATTGTACCTCTCTGCAATATGTATCCACTAATTGCCAGAGGATTCCCATCTACCTGGATGGTTTAAATAGATAAGTAGCTAGGATGGTATTGTGTGAAGACTAACCATCAAGTAAACTAAACTAGTCTAGCTCACAAGGGGTGAGAGATGCACTTCTCCACTCAACCAAATCCACCCATATATATACCTCAAGGCCAAGGGGGGAAATGTGAGGAGAGCTTGCCAAGTGTCCTCTCCAC
Organism: Ceratopteris richardii; assembly: GCA_020310875.1. Classification (NCBI taxonomy): domain Eukaryota; kingdom Viridiplantae; phylum Streptophyta; class Polypodiopsida; order Polypodiales; family Pteridaceae; genus Ceratopteris; species Ceratopteris richardii. Next base: position 90,961,082 of record CM035437.1, read on the forward strand.
ATGGATGCTAATCCAATGCCTTCTAACCTTGGAAATCACACGGCTCTCACATGAATTCTAAAAGGACTTCTCCCAAGCTTGTACGTACAAGTCTCAAGGCTTGAGAGGTCTTCCTAAGGGTTAAATGACATACCCTTAGGAAATATCAATCCTAAAGGTCAAAACCCTTCAATTGTGATTAAATAAAGCCAAATATCTCAAGGTTTGAAACCACACTCTTGGAGACACTTTCCCAAGGGTTCTCCAAGTGGTTTTGGACCCTCAAAACCCATGTCTTTGGCCACTTTGACCCATAGTTATACAACATTCTTCCCTCCTTTAACATTTTCGTCCTTGAAAATGTGTGTAGGTATATTATGTGGAGTATTCCCCCATGCTCCATGATCATTTCTATAGATCATGGTTTTTTTTTTCATCTCTCTGATTTGCTTCTTTGTTAGAAGGAGATTCTATCTCATACTGGATCTGAAAAGAAGGAAATCCACTTGTGGGGCTAATCTCTGCCCAAATCATTCTAATATTACTTAACTTTGATATGAAACACTTAACTTTGATATGAAACACTAAATCAAATGCTAAGTATGGATAAAATGATAAGGGTGGATTAAAACATCCCTACTTAATTCAATGTTTCCCTATGTGCGAACTCCACATCCATAGTACAAACATATGAAGTAGGTGGATTGAACTAATTTGCTATGTAGATCCATTTCTACCCACTACTTGGGTATGGGCCTAAAAAATAGACGGATCTCTGATTAGTTCAAGACTTTGAGAAGTCTCTTGAGGCCAAAACATCAAAATAAGATGTTTCTGACTATTTTCTACTTATTAACCATCATCTACTGATCCCTTTTTCCAAATATGGGACTACCATGTCCCATTGTACTTTAGAGTCATAGTAGCATGTAGGAAAGAAGTGATTCAGTTCTTTGGGCAACCAACCTCAAAATGATTTTCCCAAGACTTTCTCAAAAGCCTTGACTTGTTTGGAACTATTATAATCTATAAATGATTCCTAAGAGTTTTACTTCAAACTCTTTTAATAGAACTTTTTAGATTCTTTATCCATTGATCTTAAAGCAACATTAGATGGATGAATGAATTCTCTTAAACTTAAGTGTCTTTTGAAATTGAAAGGGTTCTATACAAAACATCCATCTTTTGATGTTTAATTTGGTTATCCATTCCATCTAGCTAAACCTGATCTAGGAGTGACTTTGAAGATTCCTTCCAAGTCAAATCCAAGGTCTCGAAAAGTGAGAAGGAAGAACCAAAACTCGATGTAGCCGGTTCAACTTCTGAAACACTCAAAACTTAAAGGATTTAATCTAGCTAATGGTTTGAAGCATTGTTTCTATCTTTATGAGATTGAATCTAAATTCTCAAGAAGATCCTTTGGGTAAAGTTAAACCATCATCCATCTACCAAACTCTAGTGGTATAAAACATCGGTGTCTCAAGCCATCGAGTTTTGATGATGTTCAACTTTACTCTCAAACTATGATGCTTCAAATATCTTAATTAAGAAGTTAGTCCTTTTCAACCTCTTGAGACTCTTATAGACTGGAATACCAAGTCTAGTATAAATCTCTTACTTTAGGAGATTGATTATCTCGTTGTACTATCAACAAGATGTTTTGGAATAACTTAGTCTAACCCCAATTACATAGATAACTAAGTCAATCTTTTTAAATATCTCTTGATACATATTTATTCTAAAAGATATTAACTCACTTAGTTGTATTTGTCAACTAAGTGTTTTATCCTAGATTGACTCAGTCAAATTTACCTTTCTTGAACGAATCTTTCCAAGTTCTCTCCCCAAAAATCCATGTAGCATTTCTAATAAAGAACATCAAAATCCTTAATGAGACTACATTAGTATTACTAAAAATCTTTATGAAGATCTAGAAAGTTATTTCACTTCATGATCTTCAAACTTTCTTAGTTATTTGAAGTGCTTCATGGTCATATTCTTGATCATTATGTACTTTATTTTTATCTATGAAGTTTCAGTTTCCCTTGGGGTGGAATTTCACTCCAACCCATGAGCCCAAGACTAAAAGATACCTATCATACCAAAGTCTGGTGTTCCATATCATCATTCCTACATTAATGTGAATATAAAGTATAGTGTCGCAAACCACCATACTTTATATCCAACACTAATGTGTAGATGATATTTATCTTAAAGTTTAGAAGCTTAATCTAACTATAGAGTATCCTTTACTTAGATTCTCCTTGTTAGAATCTGAAGTCAAGGAATAACTTCTATGTGTTCCATCTTGCTTAGGGAACTAGGGCTTCCAACACAAGATCTATCTATGATCTTAGTTATCCCTGAATTTATATTGGAAGCTCTAAACCTTTTGATTAAATAAACATCCATCCTTTCTTTCTAAGGTTTTGAGTGTGATTCCAAGTGTCTTGAATCATATTCAAGATCTAGTTAGTTCTTCCTTAACTAACTTGAAGTGACAAGAGATTATTCTTGCCTTTTAGATTCCTTTATTTATCCAAAGGTTTCAAAAAGCTACCCAAGGGTTTTCTAGGAATCTCATTTACTACTTAAGTCTAAGCATCTTCTAATGCTTTTGGATTTCTTTTGAAATCCCTTTAAGAATAGGTGAATACAAGTTTCACCTTCTCGAGACTTAAGTATGGTTTATCAAATTTGCAGACTATGTACTTTGTATATTCTCTCCTTCTTACTTCCCTTTAGAGAAGTATAAGATCTGGATATTGTTGGGATCCCAATGTTAGATTTAGCATGCCATGAAGTTGCTTTCTAAGAAAATCATTGTTTGCCAAACATCTTATATATAAAAAGATGTTCTTTTATCTCATCATCTATATTCTAAGTTTCTATTTATGGAATTAGTTATACCAATTCTTGATAAGTTTTGGTACTTTCTTCCCCCCTTTTGAAGAGTTTTTGTCCTCAAAAATTGTAAAATCTATGGCATCATTCACAAGTAGAGAGTCAGTTCTCTGACTCCTCCCAATAGTGAACTATTCAAGCAATCTTATACTTGAGTAGAACTTGAAAGTTTTCTAGAAGATTTACTAGAAATGCATTTTAGTTTTGGTATCTTTTAGAAGATCTTCTAGAGGTAGCTAAGGGACCACCTATCCTAACTTGCTCATGAACCTCCTCTTGACTTTATGGGAATACTCATGAGTTCTCATGTTTTGCAACAATGCAATGCTTATGCCTATCTATGTTAGGAGAGGTGGCTTTGATTTTCAATGCTAATCAAAGCATAAGAGGTTTGAAGGTATTGACTTTCTTGAGTTGCAATCTATTGAATTAATGAAGCCTTCAATTAAATTGGAATTTTTTCCCAAAAGGAGAGAGCTTTCAATTTTCATGATGCCTTGAATACTTTTCACCATTCATGTTTGTGAAAGTAGTCTTTGCTCATAATTGGTTTCCATCAATGTCTTTGATGGCATCAACTTAGTAGAGCTTTATATCATGAGACTCTTGAAACCATTCTAGAGCGTCATCGTATTTGGGATATGTCATGAAGAACTCTTTTAGAACCTTTTTCAATTAACTATCTCTAATTATGTCTTATACTTAGAGTAGTATTGTAGGTTCTATGAAGTAGTGTAAGAGTGTGCCACAAAAAACTTTTTTGAGATATCATCTTTGTTATTGATGACATTCAATGTATTCAGGTGTCATCTTCTTAAGATATCTCATCAAAGCCTTGTTTTGGAACCATCTCTAAGTATCTGTTATAGGTAGAATTAGCATTGAGTATGCCAACTTCTCTAATATTTATGTATACATGCTATTATTTTGATCATGTCAAAGAAAGCTTTGCTTCGAAAACTAAGTTATCAAGGGGCTTAGATATATTCATGTATACATTGCTTGAGGGTAATGTTTGTATTGAAAGAATTGAACTTGAGAATTTTTCTAAGTTACTTAACAACTTAGATGTGTTCGGGTACTGTTCATTTCATTTCTTCCTTGCCATTGACTTGGTAAGGGAATTTCTCCTTAGGTTTATTTCATTGATGAGCAAGACATACTCATTACTTAATGTATAATTTTACATTAAGTATGGGTGTCACTTTAGGAAGGAGTCTCTAGGTATATTACTCGCAAAAATTTAGCGGACATAATTTTTGGAAATACCTTAAATTTCCTTTTTCCTAAAGTTCTTGCTCCTAATTAAACTTTCTATTGCTATTTGTTCACTTAATTATTTTCATAATGTAAGAAAATAAAAAGTGAATCCTAAAGTTCATGCATATGCCTACATGCAAATGCATGTATGACACAGAGAATCCAAGCAACCCGATGCTTCTATTATGCTAAGCATTCATGCATTCCATGCTTATATGCTCCTTTTTATGCACAAACATGTGCTTCCTTTTCAAGAATCCTCATGCGAATGCACATGTTGTCGTGCATTTGGAACATTTCTAAGAAAAAGAAGACTTGATATGTGCACCAAGGAAAGCTTAAAATTTTTGCATTGAAACTATCTCTTTTCAAGAGAAAATGCATAAACAATCTTTCTTTTTAATGCATAGATGCATGCAAGTGCTCAAGGTTCTTTGAATTCTCTTCTAATCATGCATGTTTGCCTCTTGAGAACTTAAAATATCTTTCCTTTGCATGTGTACTGGAACTAAATAATCATTAGGTCCTCTATTGTGCTTCAATTATGTATATATGCAAATATAATGGAAAGTAAGACAAACAAACATCATGTTTTTTTTTTAAAGAAAAACTTAGCTCTATAATAGCTTCGTCCATCCTTTGCATTGGAGAAGAGCCATAATCCATTTGATTTCCAATTGCTTCATCCAATCTCACTCAATTAGTAGCTCCATTCTTTTTGAAAGTACAAGGGTAAAATCCTCCTCCAAGCAACAATGCGCTATTTATTTGACTCCTCACTTCAAATGGAAATAGAGTAAATTGCATCCTCCCATAAGGTAAAGAGAGGCTAAATTCCTTCCAAATTAAACCTCAAGGAGGTTTGATCAAAGTTGATGGTAGAAAAATAAACTCAAAGAGTGTTAGAACCTCATGGGTTCACCTTAGCAATCTACAATTAAGTACGAAATTTGCATTCACACCTCACAAAATTGAACACGGACACTAATACTTTTATGAAGGCACAAATTCCATGGCACTAATCTCTCATGAGATATTACGAAAACAATCAATAGCCCATTCAATAAATGCATGGGAACAACATTTTCCTATTCCAAGAGGGAGAAAAATAGAAAAACGGCTCCTATTCCAAGAGGGAGAAAAATAGAAAAACGGCTCACAAGGTTATAAGATTGCAAAACTTTAATACTGCTATGTGCACGTGGATAGGTTGAGAGTATAATGAGCTCCTTTTTCATTTTTGACAAAGAGTTTTGTTGCACGTCTTTGAACGTGAAGTGTGTGATGGCACATATAAATCCACATACTACGGAAACCAGTCAACCGTTGCCTATATATAGAGCGAACGCTCTGCCTTTAAGAACAAACAGAAGACGGAGCTCTACTTGACTTCTTGAGTCCATGCAATCACGTTGGGTGCGGGGGAATGAACAAACTCTTTCTGAGTCACGCTTGATGTGTGGACAGAAAGTGGCTATAGTAAATTACTCGGCTACCCCGACAGATTCATTTTGTATATAAAAGAGCTTAAGCGCTCAGGTAGGCCCGCCATACACCCACACTCGAATAAATGGAGACGCTTACCTTGAGAAAAGCTTCCGACCCATGGCTCTGCATACTAATGTTGTGTGAAGACTAACCATCAAGTAAACTAAACTAGTCTAGCTCAGAAGGGGTGCCAGATGCACTTCTCCACCCAACCAACTCCACCCATATATATACCTCAAGGCCAAGGGGGGAAATGTGAGGAGAGCTTGCCAAGTGTCCTCTCCACATGGATGCTAATCCAAGGCCTTCTAACCTTGCAAATCACATGGAATCACATGAATTCTAAAAGGACTTCTCCCAAGCTTGTATGTACAAGTCTCAAGGCTTGAGAGGTCTCCCTAAGAGTTAAATGAAATACCCTTAGGATATATCAATCCTAAAGGTCAAAACCCTTCAATTGGGAGTAAATAAAGCCAAATATCTCAAGGGTTGAATCCACACTCTTGGAGACACTTTCCCAAGGGTTTTGCAAGTGGTTTTGGATCCTCAAAACCCATGTATTTGGCTACTTTGACCCATACTTATACAACAGATGGTTACTTCTACGGACGCTACAATAGTGCCTAGACCGGCAGTCAAGTATGAAGGAGGAGTGTACATGGACAAGTTAGGTCACATTTATGTGGTAACAGAACATCCAGATCGAATAATGAGAGAGGAGAGTTAGAAGGACAAGAAGGTTCAGGAAGACCGGACCCTGAAGAGTTGGTAACCACTCCCAGAGGCAAATCAGTAGTGACTCGAGTCTTGAGAGGGAATTTGATACCTCAAGATGATTACCTGTGAGAGGTCTACTTGATTCATGGATCCGACTTACTGTTACAAACTGACTCATCTACACGTGGACAAGAGGAAAGTCCAATGACCTTTTACGAGTTAAAAGATCCTAAAGACGAGTCTAGAGTCACATACTTAGACAAGAACCAAAGAAGGTATTGGCTTGTTGATGCCATTGACAGGGCTCAAATGAAGTATATGGGGTTGCCTATATTCCCTCGGCGAGAGCATGCAACTACCTCTCAAAATCCCTTTGGGACACAACAAGAGTCGGAGCATGCAATGTTGGGACAGACAAGCCAACGGAGTGTTCCAAACCAAACCCATGTGCAATTCACAATGCCAAGAATGCAAGCACACAATCAAACACACCCTGGATTAGGCAACCAACATCGGCCACTAGTGAGGCCAAGACCACCACTAGGAGTGCAGCCTGGAATACCTCCAATTAGACCAACAAATCCTGTAATGCCTAGACAACCAGAGCCCATAAGAAGACTAAGACGGATTCAAGTGGCTAAGTGCATGAGAAATCACTATGATGGCATAGGAGAACCTTACGATCACATAGCTGAATTTAAACAAGTTCTAAGAGCGGAGGAAGTGGATGATTTCTTTGTGCAGTATGAGTCCTTTGGACTCACTCTCACAGGAACGGCCTTGACTTGGTTCCAACCATTAGATCCCAATCAATTTGGAGATATTGAGCAATTCTTTATAGAATTCATAGGGCAGTTCACCAAGAGAGGGATTAAACACAACTCTTCATCATTAATCCATAGCTTCAAACAGAACCCAAATGAAACTGTGAAAACAGCTGCCAGAAGATTCAGTCAATATGTCGATAGATGCCCAGTAGCGGAAAGACCCACGCAGCAAAAAATGATATCATTATTTCTTGGTTGTTGAGAACTTTAGTCTATGTGAAGAGGCTACAAACATTGAGTGAATGTCTTCAAGAATGCATCGACCTAGAAGAGAACCTAGCAGATGATCTCAAAAGTACACCCAGCCCTACGAAATCATAAGACACTAGAAGTACAGTAACATCCAACTCTAGTAACGTAGAAGAGTTAGCAAAGCTGGTAGCCAAGAAGTTAGGAGTCCATGGATAGAGGAACTACCAACATCCACCAATGATAATGCCCATGTTACGAAGATGTAGTCTTTGTGGAGGGGATCACCCCACTCATATGTGTGTAAGAGGATGAACGGGTTTGCCTCAAGCTTACCCTTACAATAGGCAGCCACATCAAAAAACAACTCTCTATTGCCACATAGAACCAAAATGCACCAATCACACCACTGAGAATTGTCCATTCAACAGGTATACACGACCTTTGAATCAACCTCAGTATAGGCCATATGGATACCCACCTAGAGAACCAGGAAGGGAGGTTTCCAGGTGTAATCTCTATCCAGGACCACCTAGACCATATGAGCAAGTACAATTTGGAAACTTTGATCTAGTGTTAGGACCACAACTACCACTTCCTCAACACGTAGTACCTGTCAAATATGCTCAACCAGAGGAGAACTTAGAAAGAGACATAGTGCCAGCATCACCAATAGCTAGTGCAGAATCAACGAATCTAGGATATGAGCAAACCCAAGGAAATTACTATTCATATGACGCCATTATGATTGAGTACGAGCAAGCTTATGACCCCCAATACTATGGATAACTATGGACCATAGTTAGCAACACTAATGTACACAACACCCAAAGCATGAGCACCCATGAGTCTAACCATTAGACCGCCCGTGCCAAGAGGACCGTGTTATAGATGCGGAGGAGATCACTTTATCAAAGAATGCACTCGGCCATACAACCCACCACCCCCTAAGATGTGGGAAGGGTATTGCAACGATTGTGGAAAGGAACATCTCTTTAGAGATTGCCCAAAAAATCCCAGTAAGGCACATGACACTGCACCCATTAACGTGATTGAACTGATAGAATTGTCAGGAAGTGACAAGGAATACACAGTGTTGTTGAAGGCCATCACACGAGCACAAACGAAAGGACAAGAAAGAAAACGAGTAGACCTTGAGCAAGAAAAGACTAAAACCATAGAACCCAGACTACAAGTAGTGGAAGATTCAGAGGACCCACGTGAGAGGACCCAAACAACAAAAAGCCAAAAGTGGAAGGATAGGAGAGAAAAACTCAAGGAAAAATGGACGAAAAATAAAAACAAAGAAGACAAGAAGGACACAAGAGGTAGAAAGAAAACGAAAGAACCTGAAACTCAGGAAGAAATTCCTGTTACACCTCATACGCTAGAGCCAAAAAAGCCAGGATCAATTCTAGCATACCTAAAAATAGACGACTTACACATATGGTTGAAAGCTTATCAAGGTAGAATCAAGAATGGACCTAACGCAGAACATCATGAAAAGCTTTACCCACAAGGGGAGTTAGAAAAGGAGAGGCTAGCGATATGTAGAAAACTCATAGAGGTAGCTTGAGCCACCCTAGAGAAGACTATCCCAGCCCTCCCTGAAACAAGGATATTAGAAGAACAATACAATGATTGTATCAAAGCCAAGGGTCAGAATCCAAAAAAGGGAATGACAAACAAGAACTATTGAACATCCAAGACAAATCTATATCTATAGTCCCGAATTTAGAAGCTGATTGGCCAAAGGAATTATGGACTAGGATTCGAGAGGATCTATGGAAAAAGGATGGAGTTGCAGAACCTCCTTTTGAGGAGTTAGAGGTGGAAGATTATCAACCACCACCAAACATGGAAGAAATATATGAAGAAGTTTCTAGACTAGACCGAAACAGGGAGGAAGCTCAGAGCATTTCTACCCTACCAAACTACATGGGAGAGTATGAGAAGGAATCCAGGATATTCCGTGCTCCCATAGTACGAGGGAAAGAAAAGGAGCCTTCATATAAGAACTCACACAATCTAACAGAACTCAAAAAGACCAAAGTACAATGCCAATTGACTGTGGAATAATTACTCTGTGTTAAACCACAATTATGGAAACAATTAGCGGGACAATTGGAGTTAGAGCAGGAGAAGAACGAGAAGCAAAACAAGGGAAATGAAAATCATTCTAACATAAAAATCCCCATGGATAAAGTTGGAGAATTCAGTGAAGGAGATGAGGGGGTTAGTCGGCCGTCGGAGTGGGACAAATGTAATGACTGTCGGATGTAACGGAGTTTTTGAAATACGCGCGGAAAATTGGTACGCGCATCTTGTAAATTCTGTATAAAGCAATGTAAGGAGAATGGTCAGAGAGACGTCTTTTTTTGGAATTGCCAGATTGTTCGCCTAATTATTTGTCAGAGTATTGTTTACACTGTTGTGAAGTTCTGAGTATTGTTAGTGTTGAGTTCTGCATCGTCTGTTTATACTGAAGTTCACCGTAACGGGTAGTTCAATGACGGATTGTGTGTCTGAGTATTGTTATCGTATCGTATTGTCGTGTGTTCTTCAGTTGTTAAAGTATCCTGAGTCAGTCTGAGTAGTTATATTACTGCGTGAGTTGATTTGACAACTTGATGCACTGTTGAGTATGTTCTGTTTGTTTTACTGAACTTATTGCATTCGGTGATGAGGACGAACTATTGCTTTCGGTAAACGTAAACTTTTAGTTGAGACCACTGGAAAGTGTTGTGACGAGTGAATCTGTCTGCTATCGTATTCACTCTGGTTGATCTATTACATACTAGTGAATCTGTAAAATGGACTACTGCTCTATTCCAATAGCAGGTTAGTCTGGAGAAGTTTGGTACGCAGGAGTATAGAAACCAAATATTGTCTAGTTACTGCTAGTAACTGAGCTAAGACGCGCATTCATGTTTTTGATGTTGTGACTAAGAATTGGGAAAAGAGTACAGGGCCTCTGTCTAACAGACCCCTACCACTCCCAAGAACCCACGTTGGTCTAGTAACGCCTTTCGGTAATGATACTGAAAGTTTAACACAGTTTACGGTGAATCACTGTTTTACGTTTAATATTTGATCGGTAACGATTTTGGCTAGTCAGTAACACAGCGTCACTATTTTACACTTAACATTTGGCACCGACTGTGGGAAGGTGGCATCAAGATTGCCAGTCGTTTGTTAGAATCGCACATCCAGATTATCGTTCGATTGGAAGTAGCAACAGAACCAGATTGTTGCAAACTGTTCCGTTAGTAATACTACGCGATTAGTAAAAAAAATGATACATGCCGGTTACTCGATCCGATGAAACGTATCCCAAGAACTATCAGTCTGGAGTACTTAATGTACTAAAGCCAACTTTGGAAGGTAGGAGTACAACTAGGTCTGGCCCAGTTGTCAAGAAAGTTAAGAACGTTAGAACTGATTCCGGTCATATTCCGGTGGAATGTGTTACGCCTCTGGTACATTCCGGTACTATTTCGGCACAGTCTGTCGAAGATATAGTAAATCCAGAACCTACCAAGATGCAGTTGGAAACTAGTTTAACAATCTTGGAAAAAGATTCAGATTCATCTACGATTAGAAACGCTCTAGTCAAAGAAATCGGCGAAGGCGAAAAAACACCGTATTCGGGCATAATTTCGGTGCCTTCCGGTGATATTTCGGTAAGAGAATCATTGTTTTTCGGTGACGGTTTGGCATTTTCTGCTGAATCTTCAGCCCAATCACCACGCTTGGAAGCGAGTTCCTATACACTGGACATCAAGAAGTAAGGAAAGCTGTTCGAAACAGAGATTCGAAGCATATTAAGCAAGATCATCGCACCGGAAAGTATGCCATCCGACGATACAAATTCCGGTAGTTCAGATATTCAGCCCCGAGATACAGCAGGAAGGTATAATGCACTCACGATGAATGAACAACATTTATGTCCACCCAGGCTGACTCCTACAGGAGTGATACACGAAGTTTGGTGGATTCCCAGGAGATGATCCGGATGCTCACATACGCACTTTCGAGATAAGCTACGCAGTTGTCAACCATCCACCGGATCAGGCCTACAAAGCCATTGTCTTCCAATCTACACTTGTCAATGAAGCAGCCAGATGGCTTACAGAATATGATATTAATCATTTCGGCACCTACGAAGCAGTACGAGATGCTTTTCTGCAGCGATTAAGGCTAAAAATGAATCTAGCCGAAATTTTTGACTATCTGCAGAATAACAGACAGAAGGCAAATCAAACCGTACAGGAGTATGCTACCCTCTTCGGAACACACTTAAGGAAGCTACCACCGGCCCATGCTAACTTACCAGATGACGTTTTCACTCAGTGGTTCATCAATGGCTTAACTCCACAACTTAAGCAGATCATGATCATAAGATGTGTCGGAGCTATGACACTCGATGCAATCATTGCAATGACTCTGCAACTGGAAAACAAAGTCGGTGGATTTACAGAAGATTTGGAGTGGGTAAAAACAAACAAAAATGTTACCGAAGATATGACCAGATAAGTATACTGCATCACATGCAAAAAATCAGGACATACTAGTGCCAATTGTGCACTTAATCAGACCTTCTGCGCTATCTGCAACATTGCCGGACACACCACCGAAAACTGCGCATACAATGCTAGAGTAGAGGGAACAGCAACTGTCAATGCAATTATCCAGGAACAAGGGCAGCCAGCCAACCACTATGTGCCTCCACAAATGAGAAACAATCGGCAACTAGGATATCAAAATTACCGAGGACAGAGGAATAACAACTATAATGCAAACCGCTGGCAGAACGGACCACCACCGGAAAATCCCAATTTACCACCACCACGCTGCCATTTTTGTGGCGAATTTGAACATATTAGGAGATTTTGCAAGGATGCAGCTGAGTATGATCAAAGGAAGAAGGAACATCAAAATCCAATGGCCAACATGGTAAAAATCACACCGGTGGAGACACAGGCTGCTGCAGTCCAGACCCGTTCCGGTAAACAACTGCAACCGACAGTAGAAATATTTGAACCAGGGATACGTGAACAACACAGAATGTACAACAAGGCTAGTCAATGGACCACAGCAGAACCACCAGTCTTCCCAGAGCCTATTCCAGTAACCCAGCCATCGTTAACAAAGGAAGGAACACAGCAAAGGGAGTTAGCAGCAAGAACATCATCAGCAGCAGATACATTACCAACCGTAGACACCTCCGCATCAGCAGAGGCATCAACTTCAACATCAGTAGAGCCTGTCAATCAATCTCAACAGGCTTGGGAAATCCTATCTAAGTCATCTATCACTCTGCCTCTGGGCCAACTACTGGCATTAGTACTTGGAATTTGCCAACAATTCCAACAAGAGTTGAGTCCGGTGCCTTCTTGTATTCTGGCGACAGCAGCAGTTCAACCGGAACCTGATTCTACGGTCGATCATTCAGTCCCATTGATTACAGTATGGTATAAGAATCATAAGATTACGCAGGTACTAATTGATGGAGGCTCTGGTGTTAACATTGCAACTGCGGCATTATGCAAAAGGTTAGGATGGACCGAAATCGAACCAGTTCAATTTTTTGTCAGAATGGCAGATCAATCAAGAGTCCATCCTGTAGGACTTGTGTGGAATGTACCCATCACTTTGCAAGGTACGACCTTTAAAATGACCTTTGTTATACTAGATCTGTCGGAATCCACTTTGGATTACAACCTTCTTTTCGGTCGACCGTGGCTGAAGCATGCGAAGGTAATACAGGACTGGTCTGCACAAGAGCTTACGTTTAAAGATGTCAATCGTAGATATATGGTAAAATTAGATGCTATACAACCCTGCGAGCTACACGCTAGACCGTATTTTGCTGAACCAGTCCATATGCTAGATGGATTGTCAGATGATGAAGAAGAAGAGTTTCTGAAGAGTAACGCTGATTTAATTTCCTTAGGGACTATTGATCTAGAGTCCGTTGTAGATAATTGGAATGCTTTAGTCTGTACAGTAATGCCCATCACAGAAGAGGCTAAGAAGGAAGACACTGTTTGGACACATGACGATGAATTGCAGCAACTTCTTAAACCAACAGACGACACAGAGAAACATCAACAGTTCTATGTCCCCGAAGATCAACTGATCACTTACAATTTAGGAGATGAAGATCACTCGCGTCCTGTGAAGATAAAGCAAAACTTACCGGAAACATTTCAAGCAGGTTTAATCCAGCTACTCCGAGAATTCACTGACATCTTTGCATGGGACTACAAAGACATGAAAGGATTGGACCCCCGCATCTACCAGCACAGAGTCATGCTGAAGCCAGAAGCAATACCGATAAAGCAAACCAGCTACCGGATGAATCCCCATTATGCATCTCAAGTAAAGGCAGAACTTGATAGGTTATTAAAAGTCGGATTCATCGTGCCAGTAGAGCATGCTGAATGGATCTCTCCGATTGTGATTGTGCCAAAGAAAAACAAGCAATTGAGAATCTGTGTAGATTACCGTAAATTAAATGCAGCAACCGTATCGGATCCTTTTCCAATCCCCTTTTTGGATACCATGCTTGATAGAGTAGCAGGACACGAGATGTATTCATTCCTAGATGGATACAGTGGCTACAACCAAGTTAGAATGGCCGAAGAAGATATACCAAAAACTGCATTTATTACCAACTAGGGTGTCTTTGCTTGTACGGTAATGTGGTTTGGATTAAGAAACGCACCAAGCACATTTCAAAGATGTATGCAGGAGATATTTTCTCCTTATCTCACTTCCTTTATGCAAGTATATCTCGACGATTTTTCAATTTTCGGTAAGATGATAGCACACCTGTTCCATTTACGGTGCTGTTTTCAGAAATGCAGAGAGTATAGACTCTGCTTGAACCCAAACAAATCTTTGTTTGCGGTTTCACGTGGCAAGTTACTTGGCCACATTGTATCTGCACAAGGTATCCAAGTAGATCCAGATAAAATTTTGGCAGTTCTAGAAGCTCCGGTGCCCACTACACCGAAAGAAGTCATGCGTTTTATGGGCCAAGTACGGTGGCATGGATGACACTTACGGTGGCTTGCTCATCTGGCTATACCACTAAACAAGCTAATCTCCAAGACTCCTCGACAATTTGAATGGACCCAGGAATGCCAGATAGCATTTGATCGTTTAAAACATTTATTAACACAAGTTCCTATCTTACAACCATCGGACTTGGATCACCCATTTCATGTATTTGTTGATGCTTCAGATAAAGCAATAGGAAGTGTGCTGATGCAAAAAATTGATAAATGGATCAGACCATTGTATTATGCAAGTCGAAGATTAGCCCCTATTGAGAAGAATTACTCTGTAACAGAAAGAGAATGTCTTGGGCTAGTATATTCTGTCAAGAAATTTAGACATTACTTGCTAGGCCGTAAATTCACATTTCATGTAGATCATGCTGCACTTGTCTATCTAGTTCGGCAACAACATCTAGGTGGTCGATTAGCGCAATGGGTCTTACTCTTGCAGGAATTTGACTACCAAGTCATTCACCGACCAGGCAGTTCACATGCCTTAGCAGATTTCTTATCCCGCTTAGATTCTGGTGAAGCTCCGGTGGGCATAGATGACACGACACCCGCGATTTATGTGTCAGAACCAGTTAATGAGGATTCTGTAGACCCACCTATCCCATTTTCATATTATGATCAGATCTTGACCTTTCTCATTGATGGTTGCCTTCCATCTCAGACTTCTAGAGCAGTACGCAGGAAAATTGCAATCTTTAGCCGCCGATTTCGGTTAATTGCTGGAGAATTATATTATGTAGATCACACCGGAATCCTACTTCGCTGTATTCCACCGCATGAAGTTAATTCAGTTATTACTTTGGCTCACTCAATTCCTTCCGGTGGCCATTTTGCAGCAGAATTAACTCACTGGAAAATTCTACAGAGTGGTCTCTGGTGGCCAACGATGTACAGAGATATCTCACAGTTTGTCAAACGATGTGATACTTGCCAAAGATCTGGCCAGCCTTTGCAACATCATCTCTTTCCTCTGCAACCCATCTTACCATTGGAACCTTTCCAAAAGTGGGGTCTAGATTTTATCGGTCTGATTACACCTCCAGCAGTCTTTAGTAACAACCGTTACATACTGACCTGTACAGACTATGCAACCAGATGGGCAGAAGCCTGGGCTTTACGGTCTGCTACAGCAGTTACGGTAGCAAAGTGTCTACTAACCGATGTCTTTCCACGTTTTGGCTTACCACTGGAAATTGTCTCAGATCAAGGCACTCATTTTGTAAACAATTTAATGAAGGCACTTACACAGTCGTTCCAGGTCACACATAAATTTAGTTCTCCTTACTATCCTCGTGCTAATGGTTTGGCCGAAAGTACAAATAAATCTCTGCTGAATATCCTTCGAAAATTGATCATGGAAGCACCGGAAAGATGGGATCAAATGTTACCTGCAGTACTATGGGCATACCGGACTACCTACAAGGTAACAACATGATTGACGCCTTTCAAACTAGCTTATGGCTTAGAAGCAATAGCACCAATGGAGATAGTTATACCAAGTTTACGAGTAGCCATTACTCAGAAACTGCTACCGAAAGACTCACTGTCATTTCGGTTGGACACACTCAGAGAGGTAGACGAGCACCGATGGCTCAGTTTCTTAACTATGCACGAAGTCCAACTAAGATAGGCAAGGACGCACGATCGAAATCTGAAGACTCCAGTATTTTCGGTAGGACAGCTTATACTTTTCTATAATGCAAAGTCAAATAGATCCGTAGGCAAATTCAAATTACGGTGGTTCGGCCCTTATAAGATCTCAGAGCAAATTGGTCCAACAACTTTTCGGTTGACTATGTTGACCGAAAACCCACTTCCAAAAGCAATCAACGGCTCGAAGCTGCGGCCGTATCAACACGCTACTAGCCCGCATTAAATCATTCGGCGGTGGACCGCATTTTTTTAGTTTTTTCTTTACTTTTCCTTCAGTTATTTCTTTTCTTTGTTAATAGCCTCGTTTTTGTCATAAGTCACCCTCCTTATTAATCACTAGAGCATGCACGCCAAATTGAAAGCAGTATCATTCCAGCACCGCACAATGATAACCATCACTTCCCCCCCCACCGTAATGTCCCTACTTAATCTCTTCGGTTGCACCAAAAAACGCTATTGTGTTCTTGTGATTGTGCTTGTGTTTTCTGTGTTCTGTGTATCCGTGCTCTGTGTTCTGTGTATTCGTGTTCGCGTGCGCAATGGAAGCGTTGGCAAATTTCGCAGCCTTCTGTGATGGTATCCCTACCGAGGTAGGAGAATACCTGCGCACCCGAGGGTTAGCCAACTTCGCTGAGCTGCCTTGGCACTCAGTGGAAGCCCATCCCTTCTTCGCGCAGATCATATCTGCCATCGCTCAATCCCCCATCACTGAGCGAAAATGGATCTTCCTCTCCCTACCATCTAGAACCGTAATAACCTTCCAAGCCTTTGCCGAAGCCTTTCGCCTCACCCCACAAGGCCACGAGAATGGCCCAAGCATCCCCGTAGCCAGAATGGTAGAACTTTTTCCCCGCTATTCATCGAACGAATACGCCATCCCCTGCCGCCCTGAACCCGAAAGAACTGCACAATGAATCATCGACTGAGCAACAAGAACAACAGAATCGAACAGAAACAGAATCAATTTCGACCGAAAAAGAATCAGAGCAACAGGAAGATGAGCAGCAATCTGCTCGAGATGCACTAGATAAACTAATGAAGGCAGTCGAATCAACAGAAACCAACAATGCGGAAACGGAACAACAATCAATAGATAAGGTAACAACCACTGACTCTGCTCTTCCCAAACCACCACCAGTTAACCCCATTCCCCCACCGGAACCACCCCGCAGTCCCATCAAGCCCAGTCACCCCACCGAAACTGCTGAAACCTCTTCATCCTCCCTCAATTACTCCCCAAATTCCCAACAACTCCTCACCGAAACCTCTTCGCAACCTCACCCTCCTCTGCCACCCCACCCCATTCCAGTCTTTTCTGAAGTAGAATCTATGGTCGCCTCTTGATTAATCTATCCCAACAACTGCCGCAACACCTGAAACAAGTCATAGACAATGCACGAGATGAATTCCAACGTAAATTGGAAGTGATGGAGGCAGATATCACCCCCCTCCAGGAAGAGTTACAAGCAGCAAGAGCGGAAAACCATGCACTCCATGAGCAGATCAAGCAACTACAGGCTACACTCCAAGCACAGGAAGAAAGCTCAAGCCAGCGAGATAAGGCACTGGCTGCAAAAGAAGAATTGCTGATAGCTGCCGACGCGGAGATAATAAAGTTAAATAAAAAAATCAAAGATACAGAAGACACAAGAATCGCGCTAGGAAACCTACTAGAAGAAACCAGACTCCAGTTGCAGGAAGCCAAATAGAAGTACCAAGAGCAGCAGAAAGAAGCTAAGCTGGCAGAAGATCAACTACAAAGAACGAAAGAATCTCTCGACGAGGTCAATTCTATACTTAAACATCAATTACTCAGGGAAGTTAAAAATCAGAAAGACTTAGCGAATGCCCGCAAAGAACGAGATGCATATCACAAAACCATACAGTTCCAGAATCAACAGTTTGAAAGACTAGATAATCAGGTACGCAACCAGAAAGACCGAATTAGTGAAATGCAGAAGCAAGTAAGTGAAATAAAGACAGCCAGAGATGCGGCACTATCCAACGACTTCTACTTACAGGAGGCCTTTTTGCAAACACAGGCCGAAATTTTACTTACTGAAGCCATCGCCCTTAGTTCTGTTAGAGTAGATGCGCAAATATTAGAACCAGATACCCTTAAGCAACTATTATAAACCCTTAAGAAAAAAATAGCCCGTACATTTAGATTAGCCAGGAATATGTATTTAGAAGGAATCATCGACGAATAGTGATTTTGTAATCAAAATAACTTGCTGGTTCGAGTCCACCCTGCGTGCCAGTGTTAGTCGGCCGCCGGAGTGGGACAAATGTAATGACTGCCGGATGTAACGGAGTTTTCGAAATACGCGCAAAAAATTGCGTGCATCTTGTAAATTTTATATAAAGCAATGTAAGGAGAATGGTCAGAGAGACGTCTTTTTCTGGAATTGCCAGATTGTTCGCCTAATTATTTGTCAGAGTATTGTTTACACTGTTGTGAAGTTCTGAGTATTGTTAGTGTTGAGTTCTGCATCGTCTGTTTATACTGAAGTTCACCGTAACGGGTAGTTGAATGACGGATTGTGTGTCTGAGTATTGTTATCGTATCGTATTGTCATGTGTTCTTCAGTTGTTAAAGTATCCTGAGTCAGTCTGAGTAGTTATATTTGTTGATATATTTAGGTAGTGATGTGTGTGAACACTCTAGGACCGCCGGGGCACTTTTTTCCCTCTTTAGGAGGTTTTTTTCCCCCGGCTTGTATATACGCCTATTGCCCTAATGGGCTACTTATCTTTGTACATTCTCTAGTAATACATTCAGTCTTGTGTGTTGTGCTCCAAGCTTCTTCCTCTTCCTTGTGCTGTTCGCGTGCTTCCGAAGACGTCTAACTCCAACAATTGGTATCAGAGCAGGTCGTTGATTCTTCTAGGGCGCCGTCGACACTCCTCCGTTTGCAGTCTCAGATTCGCACAAAATTTGGTGAGCATACTCAGGGTGTTTTCGAGATCAAAACAGCTTTGCTGTGTGGTGCCGAAATCGCGATCTGAGCTCGTTTCGGCCTCCGAACACACTATCGCAGTGCTTGTGTAGGCTATTTCGTCCTTTTGTGCCAAAGGTATATACCAGTTTCTGTTCGCCAGTTTAAGCGTCTCGAAGTCTGCTACAGGTCTAGCAGAACTCGTTTGGGCAGTTCTGTTCAACTTTTTGAGATAGAGTCAATTTTCTGCATCAAGGTATTTTAGTCACCGGCCATGGCTGAAAGCAGTGATGTATTCCGTATGTTGGCTGTTGAGGATAAGTTGGATGGTACCAACTACCCATTATGGGCTTATATGATGCGACATGTACTGGTTGCAAAAGGATTGTGGAACATTGTGCAGGGTGTTGAAAGACGTCCTGTTACACCTGTAACGACAGGTACTGCAAATACAGGTGTTGGAGCTGATGAAGATGGTGTCGAAGATGATATTCCGCAGATTCCTGTTCGTGCTGCTGTTTTTGTTGCACCTACTGCAGAGCAGATTCGTTGGGATGGCAGAGATGCCCAGGCACATGCATTGATAGCTTTGTCTGTCAAACGTGCCATTATTCCTCACATTCGCTCTTGCAGAACAGCAAAGGATGCTTGGGATACACTTACCACTTTGTACCAGGCTAGGAATGAGGCTCGTGTTGCTTACCTCCGAAAACAGTTGGAGAGTGAGCACATGAATGAAGGTGATTCAATGGACAGTTTTCTTACAAAGATCAAAGACCTGAAGGAACAATTGATTTCTGCTGATGAGGTTATACCAGATAGCTCACTTGTGCAGACCGTTCTGAATGGCCTTCCTGATTCATATCAGAGTTTTGCCTCTACTCTTTGATTGATGATGAAAGGCAATCCGAATGCCTTGTCATTTGAGGAATTAGTCTCTGTTCTGTTGCAGGAAGATCAGTCCAGGCAGAACAGGTCCATTATGCGTGTTGCAGATCAAGCTTTCCTGGCTAGTCAGAAGGGCAAAGGAAAATGGAGCTCTTCTACTAGTAAGCAGAAATCTGCAAATGCTGCACAATCGAAGAACCAGGATAAAGATGAGAAGAAATCAGAAAAGCAGAAATTGTTCTGCAAGTACTGTAAAGGAAATGATCATATTATAAAGAACTGTCCAAAACTGGCTGCTAAAGAGGCAAAGAAGAAAGAGGCTGGAATGGTTGTTGCAGAGGCCTCTACACCAAAAACAGAGTCTGCAAATCTTGTGCAGGAAGAAGAATGGGCGTTTACTACTGTTTGCAGTTTTGACCCATCTTCTCATGATCAGTGCATGTCTGCAGTAGACTCAGATGTTTGGTACTTTGACAGTGGGGCAACCAAACATATTACCTCGCAACGCAGTTTCTTCTCTTCACTCGAGCCTGCCCCTACAGGGAATACTGTCACATGCGCCAATAACTCCTCTTATCCTGTTATGGGAGTTGGTAAGATCATTCTGACTACTGCTGATGGTAGTTCT
Source organism: Ceratopteris richardii (assembly GCA_020310875.1). NCBI lineage: Eukaryota > Viridiplantae > Streptophyta > Polypodiopsida > Polypodiales > Pteridaceae > Ceratopteris > Ceratopteris richardii. The sequence goes on from CM035437.1 coordinate 90,981,633, forward strand.
TTCACTTTGTCAGATGCTTTATTTGTGCCAGGGATCAAAAAGAACCTGTTATCAGTTTCTGCATTAGCCAAGATTGGCTTGGCTGTGAAATTCGTTGATGACAGGTGTACAGTCCATGATCTCTCAAATGGCGATGTGATTATTGCTTCTGGCATTTTATGTCGTGGGCTGTATAAGCTCATAGACTATGAAAAATCTGTGAATGATTCGGCATGTGCAGTTCATGATTCTCAGGCTATGTCAGATGCAAAGCTTTGGCATGCACGCTTTGGTCATCTGAATTTTGCTAGTTTGTTACGCCTGCAGAAATCTGAAATGGTGTCCTCTTTGCCCAAACTTGAGGCACCTGGAAAACATGTTTGTGAAGGCTGTATTTTGGGCAAAATGCAGCGTTCTTCCTTTCCAAAAGATGGTTCAGTTCGGGCTATGCAGAAATTGCAGCTTGTACATAGTGATGTCTGTGGTCCTATGCAGACACCCTCTTTTGGAAATTACCTTTAGTTCGTGACTTTCATTGATGATTTTTCCAGGCATGCATGGGTATATCCACTCAAAGCAAAGTCCGAAGTGTTCATGTGCTTCAAACAGTTTTTGGTTTTGGCTGAAAATCTGTCAGCATGTAAAATGGGCACCCTCCGTTCTGATCGAGGGGGGGAATATATGTCTTCAGATTTTAATGCATTTCTGGCTGAACGTGGGATAAAACACCAGTGTACAGTGCCGTATACACCTCAACAGAATGGAGTTGCTGAACGAAAGAACAGGTCACTCATGGAGATGGCGAGGTGCATGGTCAAAAGTTAGGCTTTACCACATAGTTTCTGGCTTGAAGCTGTCATGTGTGCAACATATGTACTGAACAGGTGTCCCACGAAAGCGTTGCAGTCTATCACTCCATATGAGGCTTGGCATGACCGCAAGCCATCTGTTGCTCATCTGCGTGTTTTTGGTTGTTTGGCATATGCATTAGTGCCTGAACAACATCGCAGAAAATTGGATGATAAGGCAGTAAAATGTATTTTTGTTGGGTATAGTTCTGAAAGTAAAGGCTATCGTCTGTATCATCCACAGACTAAACGCATTCTGGTTAGCCGTGATGTTGTCTTTGTGGAAGATGCTATTCAGCCATTGCTTTCATGTACTAAGGAGACATCTGTTAGCTCCAAAGACATGTATGATACTTTGATGCCTCTTTTTACAGGTGGATAGGCTAGCGCTGGTCCTAATGAGGCAACTTCTCAGCCTTTGCAGGTTTCATATGATGATGCAGATCATGCCATTTCTGATGCAGATTTACATGATGCACTTGTTGATGAGAGAGCTGATATTGAACAGGCAAAAACTATGCCAAAATGGCTGGTGCAGACTTTGCGTGACAACAAATTAGATGCACCTTTGTCATATCGTACTCGTTCAGGCTCTCATAGTACCTCCTTTGCATCAGATTGCTATGCTATGGCTGCATCTAGTCTCTGTGATGAGAATGAGCCTGTTTCTTTTGATGAAGCACAAAATTCAGAAAATTGGATGGCTGCTATGCAATCTGAATATGATGCTATAATGAAGAATGGTACATGGTCTTTATGTGACTTGCCTCCTGGCAAGAAGGCCATTGGCACTAAGTGGGTATACAAGCTGAAGCGTAAACCTGATGGTACAGTTGACAAGTATAAGGCTAGGCTTGTTGCAAAGGGTTATGCGCAGGAAAGAGGCATTGATTTTGATGAGACCTTTGCACCTACATGCCGTATGACTACTGTTCCGAGCATTTGTGCACTTGCAGCCCATCATGGTTGGAATGTACATCAGTTGGACATTAAAACAACATTTCTGAATGGTGACTTGCATGAAGAAGTGTATGTTTTTCAGCCCCATGGCTTTGTGCAGAAAGGGCATGAAAACCAGGTGTGCAGGTTAAAGAAGGCGTTATATGGTTTAAAGCAAGCACCACGTGCTTGGTATGAGAAAATACATGCCTATCTGATTGCACATGGTTTTGAGAACAGTCCAACTGAAAGCACCTTATATGTTAAGCGTGCTAATGATGTGCTTTTGATCATTGTTGTCTATGTAGACGACATGCTGCTCACTGGTCCTCTTGAGAAGCATATTGCTGATTTCAAGGCTGATTTGCATGCCTCATTTGAGATGTCTGATTTGGGGCATTTGCATCACTATTTGGGCATTCAGTTTATGCAAGTTGATGGTGGAATGGCTTTGTGTCAAATGAAATATATTGACACATTATTGCAGCGTTTTGGCCTTGAAGACTGTAAGCCTATTGCCACTCCTATGGAGACAGGTTTACGATTGAGTCTTCATGATGCTGGAGATGCATTTGATGCTGTTCTCTATCAGCAAGCTGTTGGATGCTTGATTTACTTATGCATTACTCGGCTAGATATTCAGTTTGCTGTCTCACAGATGAGCAGGTTTATGCATTGCCCACGAGTCACGCATTGGAAAGCGGTTAAGCGCATCTTTCGCTACTTGAGTGGTACTCGGCTACTTGGGTTGTTTTATCCCAAGGGGGGATCACTACCGCCAGATTTGCATGCTTTTTCTGACTCAGATTGGGCTGGTTGCTATGACACTCGTGTGTCCACCAGTGGTTTTTGCTTCATGCTTGGTAGCTCATGTATATCTTGGTTGAGCAAGAAGCAGCCTACTGTGGCCACTTCCAGTTGTGAGGCTGAGTGTAGGGCAACTTTCACAGCGACTGTTGAGTGTGTGTGGCTCAGACGCCTTATGGCTGATTTGGGTGTTGGCCAGTCTTCTGCCACCACCATCTTCACTGACAGTCAGAGCGCATTGGCAGTTGCGAGGAACCCTGTGTTCCATGCTCGCACTAAGCACATTGAGGTGCATTATCACTATGTCAGGGAGAGGTTCTCTGCTGGGGAGATCAGCTTGGCATATGTGCCCACGCAGGAGAACATTGCAGACCTTTTCACGAAGGCTCTGCCTAGGGACAAGTTTGAAGCTTTCCGCAAAGCTTTGGGCTTACTTCCTTTTGTGGAGTGATTTCCACATAGCTCGGCACTTCCTTATACATGAGTGCCAGCTCCTTGTTCACCGCATCACTCCCAGGGGGGATTTGTTGATATATTTAGGTAGTGATGTGTGTGAACACTCTAGCACCGCCGGGGCACTTTTTTCCCTCTTTAGGAGGTTTTTTTCCCCCGGCTTGTATATACGCCTATTGCCCTAATGGGCTACTTATCTTTGTACATTCTCTAGTAATACATTCAGTCTTGTGTGTTGTGCTCCAAGCTTCTTCCTCTTCCTTGTGCTGTTCGCGTGCTTCCGCAGACGTCTAACTCCAACAATATTACTGCGTGAGTTGATTTGACAACTTGATGCACTGTTGAGTATGTTCTGTTTGTTTTACTAAACTTATTGCATTCGGTGATGAGGACGAACTATTGCTTTCGGTAAACGTAAACTTTTAGTTGAGACCACTGGAAAGTGTTGTGACGAGTGAATCTGTCTGCTATCGTATTCACTCTGGTTGATCTATTACCTACTAGTGAATCTGTAAAATGGACTACTGCTCTGTTCCAATAGCAGGTTAGTCTGGAGAAGTTCGGTACGCAGGAGTATAGAAACCAAATATTGTCTAGTTACTGCCAGTAACTGAGCTAAGACGCGCATTCGTGTTTTTGATGTTGTGACTAAGAATTGGGAAAAGAGTACAGGGCCTCTGTCTAACAGACCCCTACCACTCCCAAGAACCCACGTTGGTCTGGTAACGCCTTTCGGTAATGATACTGAAAGTTTAACACAGTTTACGGTGAATCACTGTTTTACGTTTAATATTTGTTCGATAACGATTTCGGTTAGTCAGTAACACAGCGTCACTATTTTACACTTAACAGAGGGCAACATGTATCTACCGGTCACATACAATGGATACATGACCAAAGCTATACTGGACACATGAGCAGGAGTAGGTATCGCTACCAAAGAGATTTGGGAGAAATGGGGAAAGTCAGCCAACACGCATGAAGCTCCAATTAGTGGATGGTCATGTGGAGAAACCATTGGGAATATTGGAAAAAATCAAATTAACCACCTATGGAGTTGAATTTGAGCATACATTAGCTATGTCAATTTGGAAAGGCAAATAATTATGAGATGATATTAGAAGGACCTTTCATGAGACAACTTAGGGTAGTGCAAGATTGGGGACAAGACTCATTATAGCTTCAACATCAAGTAAACAGTACCAAGATAAACTTGCATACCTTTGCATACAGAGATGTACCCCCACTACAATGGAATCCCATACACAAAGAGGAAGATGATTTATCTATCCATAGTGTTGAATCAAGCGATCAATCATGGATGCATGAGGATGCCCAATTATGGATGTGTAAGGAAGCAAAGAAAGAGGATAAAAAACTGCAGTTATGGCCCATAGGACATCAAAATTATCAACCCATAGAGGACCCAATGTACATGCCTCAAGTTTTCCTTGATGAAGCATTCGAACCGCACGGTTGGATGGAGATCCTAGCAACCTTGGATGTATGTGTGAATGAAGAAGTCTTGACTATGAATGAATGGATGGACAAAGAACGCTACGACGTAAATTTGTACATGGTGGTCCTGCAGGAGGTAAAAGCAAGAGAGATATTAGAAAAGGAATGGAAGGAAGAATACGAGAGCATAGAAATGGAACCAGAATTTGATTCGAAGGAACATTATCTAGAAGCCATTCAAGCTGAAGAGAAGTACGGAACAACCAAAGTGTTAGCAATAGAAGCAACCCCTATAGTACCAAATCAAAAGGAAAGTGTAAGTAAGACTGAACCAACCCTTGATCTTTTTGAAGTACCGGAACACTTCAAAAGATATGAAGTAGAAGAAAGAAAAATAGCCATTCAGATGCCGAAGAGAGAGGCAAAAGAAGGAGAGGCGTATGACCACAAGGAACAAACGAAAAAAATCATAGTAACCATAGAAGATGGAGAAGAAAGATGTACATACATAGGAAAGGATGTGTCAGCGGAGGAGGAAGAAGAATTGATACGATTGATCCAAGAATATCGAGATGTATTTGCTTGGACCTATAAGGATCTCAAGGGTGTGGAACCCTCCATTTGCTATCATAGAATACCAATGACACTGGAGGCAAAACCATTAAAACAATGCCCTTACACATATAACGAGGTCTATGCCGCAAAAATAAAAGAAGAAATAGATAAGCTATTAGCGGCTGGATTCATTTACAAAATAGAACATACTGAATGGGTGTCACCATTAGTAGTTGTGCCCAAAAAGAACGGAAAACTAAGAGTGTGCATTAATCTAAAGAAGGTCAATGCAGCCACGATTCGTGATAGTTACCCATTGCCTATCACCGACCACCTTTTGGAAAGAGTGGTAGGCAAAGAAGTCTATAGCTTCTTAGATGGATTCTCTGGATAAAACCAAGTAGCTATTGCTACTGAGGATCAACATAAGACTGCATTCGCGACTGAATGGGGGTCTATGCTTTCAGGGTGATGCCTTTTGGATTCACTAATGCCCCTGTTACTTTCCAAAGGTTGATGTGTCACGTTTTCAAAGAATTCTTGAAGAAGAGTATGGAAGTATATGTAGATGACGTATGTACATATTCAAATCAAAGGCAGGAACATATTCCGGAATTGCAAAAAATATTCGATAAATGTCGAAAATATAGAGTCTTCCTAAATCTTGAGAAGTGCGTTTTCATGGTAAGACAAGGGAAGATCTTAGGACTCATTGTGTCTAGGAACAGAATATCTACAGATGAAGACAAGTCAAGGTAATTCTAGAACTTCCTAGACCAAAGAATACAAAAGAAGTGCAAGCATTTATGGGTCATTGTGGATACTACCATCAATTTATCCACATGTATGCGATAATTTCCACACCCTTGTATGGATTGTTGACTCAATTCACATGGACTGATGAATGCGAGAAGGCATTTAATGAGCTAAAGAAGAGGCTTAACACGGCTCCAATTTTGAAAACACCCAATTGGAACAAGCCTTTTCATATTCATGTGGACGCCTCCAATTATGCAATAGGATGTATCTTAGCTCAACTGGCAGATGAAGGAAAATTGGACCATCCAATTGCCTATGCAAGCAGGCAACTGAATCAAACCGAGAGAAATTACATGACTACGGAGAGAGAAGGATTAGGGATGGTGTACGCTGTAAAGAAATTCAAGCATTACCTCTTAGCCAATAAGTTCAAGTTCTTCATAGATCATCAAGCCTTATTGTACTTAGTCAATAAGCCTTGCAACATGGGGAGACTTGTGAGATGGTTTCTATTGTTAATGGAGTTTGACTTTGAAGTGATTGTAAAGAAGGCTAACACTCACGTAAGAGCTGATCATCTCTCTAGGTTAACACATGGAGAACCACCAAGCGGAGTACTAGATGATTTTCCAGACACTTATCTATTCAATTTGGAAGTATGTCCGAAGTGGGCAGAAAAGCTGATTCCAATACTCACTCATGGACCACAACACTCGATTAATAAGGAGAGTAAAAAGGAAATCCTACAATTGTGTAACTTACACGTAATATCAGGAAGTGTGTATCATAAAGAATCCAACGGCATATTGTCCAGATGTGTAGAGGAGGATGAACAAAAGAACCTAATTGAACAAGCCCACATAAAAAAATGGAGAATGCATAAGGGAACTCATGGAACACTGAGAGAACTAAAATGGCTAGGAGTATACTGGCATAATATGCCTAAGGATGTCCATGAATATGTCAGTGGTTGCATAGAATGTCAGGAAACCACTCCGGATGATCACACATCCTTACCCTTCTCTACAATAGCACCCAATTGGAGTAAGACTTTAGTGAAATTCCTAAAGACATGAGAGCATGAGGAAGGAATTAGTTTAGCAAGGAAATGATCTCTAGAGGAAATGAGTAAGGACTATGTCATCATGGGAAGACAATTATTCAAGAGAGGGAAGGATAATCATCTATGGCTATGTGTACATGAAGGAGAGTACCTACCCGTATTAGAGATGGCACACTCAAGTGCCATAGGAGGACATTTCTCAGCTGAAAGAATTGTAAAAAAGATCCTCTTTGTAGGCCTATGTTGGCCAAATCTACATATGGATGCAGACACCTATGTATGAAGTTGTGAGACATGCCAAAGAGCGAAATATCCGATTAGACGAGATGACATGCCATTAAGACCTATGGTTTGCATGAGAGCATTTTCTAAATGGGGTATTGATTTCATAGGACCCATTAACCCACCAGCCAAAGGATCACATGCAGAATATATAATAGTGGCAACGGATTACCTGACTAAATGGGTAGAGGCTAAGGCTACTGGAAAAAAACGATGCTCAGACCACCGCTAAGCTTCTTTTTGGGCATATTCTCACTCGCTTTGGACTACTATAGACATAGTGAGTGATAGAGGGATGCATTTCATTAATGAAGTGATAGAATCCTTAATGAATGAGTTCTTAGTGATCCATAAAAAATCAGCCCCTTATCATCCTCAAGCCAACGGGCAAGCTGAAAGTTCCAATAAAGTGTTGTGTACTGTATTGACAAAGATAGTCAATAGTGGAAGGTCAGCTTGGGACAAACAATTGCATCATGCAATTTGGGCCTTCCGCGTGGCTTACAAGACAGCCATTGTAACTACACCATTCAACCTAGTGTATGGACAAAACGCAATCTTGCCAATTGATTTTTTAGTACCCACATTGAGAGTAGCACAATAGTACGAATGGATGGGGCATGAATTGTCCAAACAACTAGACCAAATTGAAAAACTACACGAGACTAGAATGCAAGTTGTGGCAGGAATTTATGTGGCAAAGAATGATGCGCACATCAAAGACAAAGGACTAAAGGAAGGAGATTTAGTTCTAGTCTACACCTTGAAACAACATGCAAAGAAGCTACAGAAATGTGGATATGGACCTCTAATTATCAATAGGATTTCAACAAGTGGAGTACTTAATCTAGCTACTCTGGATGGGGATATCCTCCCTAATTACATAAGTGGTTGTCGAGTAAAATATTACATGGAGCCATTCACAGACCAAATGTTGGCACGACTTCTAGGTGCATAAAATAGAAAAAAGGAGGAAGAGAGGATTAAAGAGGAGGTGAGGCAAGAAGCCATAGAGCATATCAAGAAACGGAAAGAATGGATAAGGCAAAGGGATGAACAGTATCTACAAGGAGAAGAGCTTATTCCCATGGCCAACTATCAAGTTCATAAGTCCAACACGAACAATATCAGCAAGTCTCAACCATACTTGAACCTAGGGATTGGCAAAACAAAGTACCAGCTAATAGATGCCTTGATAGATTCAGGGGCAGCACTCAGTTGCATCGCATTACAGTCATCGCTTTATTCATGGACAATCACAGCTTTTTATTAAGCTTTTCAAAGAGATATAAAACTGTTTAAGAGGCCCTTGGCTCATTGTTCAAGTATCACTCAAGGATGACTCACTCAAGATCTCGAGGAGATCAAGGAGGAAGAGTCTCACACTCTTGAGGAGGTGGAGATTTGGTGAAGGAGAGGCTACTCTCATTGGAGCAAGAATTCTTCTACGAGGTGGTGGTAACTATTTTTTGTGAGTTAACCTTGTTGGTTGATTTACAATTTTGCTACACTATTTTGTGAGAATAAGGTTAGCTTCGTTGCTTCGTTGCTTCGTTCACTTCACACACTTAGATTATTTCGACATAATCTAAATTTTGTATCATCATCTTCTTATTCTTCCATTAGTGAGTGCACCACTTTATATGGTTGAGTAGTACTCCCATGTTGTAATTTGGACATCTATTATTTTTTAGTGAGTAAGCATCCAGCTTACGTTCCCTATTCTTGTCTCAAGATCTCAAAAGCGTCTCCGTTTCTTACGAAGCTTTTAGTCTATCTCACTTCTCATCTTGTCAATTAAGTTGTGTATGCTCAAAAGGTTTTAGTTTGGAACGATCATGGGGCCCCAAATTCCAACACTTGGTATCAGAGCTACATAATTGACATACACACTTAAGATAAGATGAGTGAGATTAGAATTGAGATTGAAGACAAGTTGGATGGATCTTCTAATTATCCCATGTGGAGTTTCATGATGATGAATATTTTAGTGACAAAGGATTTATGGAGTATCATCACTGGATCCTTAACAAGACCAAGACGAGAAGGTGATGAAGGTTCTACAATAGCTTCAAGAGGTATTGGAATGACTATTACAGAACCAACTGAAGAAGAGGTAACCACTTCGACATCCAGGGTCACTGCTAGGTCTTTACCTAGAGTTCCTCCTACTGAAGATCAAGCAAGATGGGATGCTAGAGATGCTTTAGCACTGTCATTCATAGCAATGAGTGTCAAAAAGCATATTCTACCACAGATCTGATCTTGCAGAAGTTCTAGTCAAGCTTGGTTGAAGCTTGAGAATCTTTTTCAGAGTAGAAATCTTGCTAGGAAAGCTCAGTTGAGGAGACAACTAGCAAATACAAGGATGAAGGTTGGTGAGTCAATTCAAACCCACATTACAAGAGTCGTTGACTTGAGAGATCAACTTCTAAATGTAAGAGTTGAGATATCAAATGAAGAAATGGTAAATACGCTGATTAATTCACTTCCTATTTCATATCGATCTTTCATAACCACTCTTACCCTTACCACAAGAGATAGAGAGGTTACATTTCAAGAGTTAGAGTTCTTGTTGCTTCAAGATGAAGATCAGTTGAAGGGAATGGAAGAGAATGAAGAGGCACTTTCATCTTCATCAAAGGGTCAAAAGAAGAAGAAGGATAAGAAGAAGGAAAAACAATCCATGAAGGAAAGTAAGTCCCTTTCACCTTCTACTTCAGATTCTGTATCTACTACATCTAAATAGAATTCTTCTAAGAAGAAGGAAGTAATATGTTATTACTGCAAGAAACCTGGACATACTAAGTCAGTATGTTATAAAAGGATTGCAACAGAAAAGAAACAGGCATCAGGTAATGTTGCAGAAGATGATAAAAAAGGGAAATCTCAAGGTGATTCTTATGCCTGTATCACCATTGAGGAAGTAGCTTTTGATCAGGAAGCTCTACAAGTTCTCTCAGCAAGTCCTTGGATATTTGACTTAGGTGCTACAAAGCATATGACAGGTTGCAGAGATGTATTTTCTTCTCTTTCCTATTCTTCAGGTAGAAGAGTTACTATTGCGGATGGCAATGATTTGGATGTTGTGGGAATAGGTACAGTAACCCTAAAGCCTTTTGGTAATTTTCAGATTTCAGATGTCCTTTATGTGTTTTGGAGTTCATTAGTGAAAATGACTATGGAATTTTTAGAAAGATTCTGGATGTAGATGTTCAGCCATATCAAGAGGGAGTTAAAATTCCTAAGATTCAAGAAAGAGTTGAAGAAAGAGGAATTTCAAAACCTTCAACAAAGTCAGTTCCATAAGAGACTTTGATTCCAGAATTGGAAGAAGTTAGAGTTCCAGAAAGTCCTAGTACCTTGGTAGGACAAGTTCCAGAACGTGTGGAAGCTGAAAGTTCAGAAATAGTTTCACCACTATTCAAGGATACATCTACGTGGTTATATCAGACTTGGAAAGATGCACTTAACATTCCTATTTGGAGAAAAGCTATGCAAGAAGAGATTGATTCTATTCATAAGAATCAAACTTGGCAGCTATGTGAGTTACCAGAAGGAAAGAAGGCTATAGGTGTAAAATGGATCTTCAAAATCAATAGGAAAGCAGATGGTACTATTGATAGATATAAGGCCAGGTTGGTTGTCAAAGGATATGCACAACAAAAAGGTATTGATTATGATGAGACATTTGCTCCTACGTCTAGGATGACTGTTATTAGGTCAGTACTTGCTTTAGCAGCACATTTTGGTTGGCATATATATCAACTTGACATTAAGACTGCTTTTCTAAATGGTGATTTACATGAGGATGTGTATATTCAACAGCCAGAAGGTTTTGAAGAGACAAGTAAAGAACACTTAGTGTGTAAGCTTATAAAAGCTTTGTATGGTTTAAAATAGGCACCTAGAGCATGGTATGAAAAAATACATACATATCTTTTATCCATTGGTTTTCATAACTTAGATGCAGCTCCAACTCTTTATGTTAAAGCTGAAACATGTATGATGATTATAGCAATCATTTATGAGGATGATATTATAGTCATAGATCCCAAAGATGAAGATTTGCATATGTTCAAAGAAGAATTGAAGCAAACATTTGATGTGAATGATTTAGGCATTTTACATTGGGATTCGGTTTCTGTTTGGAGATGAGTGTATCTATATGACACAACAGAAGTACATTGAGAAACTTTTGGAAAGCTTTCAGATGGTTGATTCTAAACCTATGCAAACACCTATGGATCAGAACATCTTTACAAATGGTAGCAGATGCAGAGCCATTTGATGCTACTCTATATAGTTAAGTAGTTGGTTGCTTGATATATCTTTGTAATACACGTCCTGATATACAGTTTGCAGTTTCTCAAGTATCAAGGTTCATGCAGAATTCGACAGTGTTACATTGGAAAGCAGTAAAGAGGATCTTTCGATATTTGAAGGGAACTTCAAATTATGCTATGGTATTTTCGAAATATACACATTTGTTACTAAAAGGATTTTCAGATTCAGATTAGGCAAGTGATAGAGACACAAGAAGAAGTACTAGTGGATTTTGTTTTTATCTTGGAGATTGTCTTATCTCATTGCATTCAAAGAGACAACCCACTATTGCCACTTCATCGTGTGAAGCTGAATATCGTGCAACATTTACAACTACTCTAGAGTCAGTTTGGTTGCAAAAGATTTTCAGTTATCTTGATGTAAGAGTACATCAACCTATTCAGATATTTTTAGATAGCCAGAGTGCTATCTATAGCTAAGAAGCACATTGAGCTGGTTTATGTTCCTTCTAGTGAGGATGTTGCAGATATATTTACCAAAGCATTGACTAGAGATAGTCATGAGAAGATTTGTAGGTTACTGAAGCTTGTACCATTATGACATTGAAGGAGGGATTGTTGGAATCAATGTCCCATAATTTTTCATCCATGCGAACCTGAAACTTCATAGTGTGAAACCATCTTTTAAAAAGAAAATAGCAATGATGAGTTTTATTTAAAACTCATGAAAAGCCAACAAAAGTGACCGCTAAAAATCATGCGCTATGTTTTACATTTTTGCTTTTCATAGAAATCGCAAGAGCTTTATTCATGGACAATCGCAACTTTTTATTAAGCTTTTCAAAGAGTATAAAACTATTTAAGAGGCCCTTGGCTCATTCTTCAAGTATCACTCAAGGACGACTCACTCAAGCTCTCGAGGAGATCAAGGAGGAAGAGTCTCACACTCTTGAGGAGGTGGAGATTTGGTGAAGGAGAGACTACTCTCATTGGAGCAAGAAGTCTTCTACGAGGTGGTGGTAACTATTTTTTGTGAGTTAACCTTGTTGGTTGATTTACAATTTCGTTACACTATTTTGTGAGAATAAGGTTAGCTTCATTGCTTTGTTCACTTCACACACTTAGATTATTTCGACATAATATAAATTTTGTATCATCATCTTCTTATTCTTCCATTAGTGAGTGCACCACTTTATATGGTTGAGTAGTACTCCCATGTTGTAATTTGGACATCTATTATTTTTTAGTGAGTAGGAATCCAACTTATGTTCCCTATTCTTGTCTCAAGATCTCTTTCTTTCTCTATCTCACTTCTCATCTTGTCAATTAAGTTGTGTATGCTCAAAAGGTTTTAGTTTGTAATGATCCTGGGGCCCCAAATTCCAACAAAATGTAACCAAGGAGTCTCTTGAGAAAGAAGAGATTTCCAACACCAATACATCAGTTATTGAAGTGGATTCATCCCACACCAACAACCAATCAATGGAAGACGGTGAAGACAATGCCCTACGAAATCATAAGACACTAGAAGTACAGTAACATCCAACTCTAGTAACGTAGAAGAGTTAGCAAAGCGGGTAGCCAAGAAGTTAGGAGTCCATGGATAGAGGAACTACCAACATCCACCAATGATAATGCCCATGTTACGAAGATGTAGTCTTTGTGGAGGGGATCACCCCACTCATATGCGTGTAAGAGGAGGAACGGGTTTGCCTCAAGCTTACCCTTACAATAGGCAGCCACATCAAAAAACAACTCTCTATTGCCACATAGAACGAAAATGCACCAATCACACCACTGAGAATTGTCCATTCAACAGGTATACACGACCTTTGAATCAACCTCAGTATAGGCCATATGGATACCCACCTAGAGAACCAGGAAGGGAGGTTTCCAGGTGTAATCTCTATCCAGGACCACCTAGACCATATGAGCAAGTACAATTTGGAAACTTTGATCTAGTGTTAGGACCACAACTACCACTTCCTCAACACGTAGTACCTGTCAAATATGCTCAACCAGAGGAGAACTTAGAAAGAGACATAGTGCCAGCATCACCAATAGCTAGTGCAGAATCAACGAATCTAGGATATGAGCAAACCCAAGGAAATTACTATTCATATGACGCCATTATGATTGAGTACGAGCAAGCTTATGACCCCCAATACTATGGATAACTATGGACCATAGTTAGCAACACTAATGTACACAACACCCAAAGCATGAGCACCCATGAGTCTAACCATTAGACCGCCCGTGCCAAGAGGACCGTGTTATAGATGCGGAGGAGATCACTTTATCAAAGAATGCACTCGGCCATACAACCCACCACCCCCTAAGATGTGGGAAGGGTATTGCAACGATTGTGGAAAGGAACATCTCTTTAGAGATTGCCCAAAAAATCCCAGTAAGGCACATGACACTGCACCCATTAACGTGATTGAACTGATAGAATTGTTAGGAAGTGACAAGGAATACACAGTGTTGTTGAAGGCCATCACACGAGCACAAACGAAAGGACAAGAAAGAAAACGAGTAGACCTTGAGCAAGAAAAGACTAAAACCATAGAACCCAGACTACAAGTAGTGGAAGATTCAGAGGACCCAGGTGAGAGGACCCTAACAACAAAAAGCCAAAAGTGGAAGGATAGGAGAGAAAAACTCAAGGAAAAATGGACGAAAAATAAAAACAAAGAAGACAAGAAGGACACAAGAGGTAGAAAGAAAACGAAAGAACCTGAAACTCAGGAAGAAATTCCTATTACACCTCATACGCTAGAGCCAGAAAAGCCATGATCAATTCTAGCATACCTAAAAATAGACGACTTAGACATATGGTTGAAAGCTTATCAAGGTAGAATCAAGAATGGACCTAATGCAGAACATCATGAAAAGCTTTACCCACAAGGGGAGTTAGAAAAGGAGAGGCTAGCGATATGTAGAAAACTCATAGAGGTAGCTTGAGCCACCCTAGAGAAGACTATCCCAGCCCTCCCTGAAACAAGGATATTAGAAGAACAATACAATGATTGTATCAAAGCCAAGGGTCAGAATCCAAAAAAGGGAATGACAAACAAGAACTATTGAACATCCAGGACAAATCTATATCTATAGTCCCGAATTTAGAAGCTGATTGGCCAAAGGAATTATGGACTAGGATTCAAGAGGATCTATGGAAAAAGGATGGAGTTGCAGAACCTCCTTTTGAGGAGTTAGAGGTGGAAGATTATCAACCACCACCAAACATGGAAGAAATATATGAAGAAGTTTCTAGACTAGACCGAAACAGGGAGGAAGCTCAGAGCATTTCTACCCTACCAAACTACATGGGAGAGTATGAGAAGGAATCCAGGATATTCCGTGCTCCCATAGTACAAGGGAAAGAAAAGGAGCCTTCATATAAGAACTCACACAATCTAACAGAACTCAAAAAGACCAAAGTACAATGCCAATTGACTGTGGAATAATTACTCCGTGTTAAACCACAATTATGGAAACAATTAGCGGGACAATTGGAGTTAGAGCAGGAGAAGAATGAGAAGCAAAACAAGGGAAATGAAAATCATTCTAACATAAAAATCCCCATGGATAAAGTTGGAGAATTCAGTGAAGGAGATGAGGGTGTTAGTCGGCCGTCGGAGTGGGACAAATGTAATGACTGCCGGATGTAACGGAGTTTTTGAAATACGTGCGAAAAGTACGCGCATCTTGTAAATTCTATATAAAGCAATGTAAGGAGAATGGTCAGAGAGACGTCTTTTTCTGGAATTGCCAGATTGTTCGCCTAATTATTTGTCAGAGTATTGTTTACACTGTTGTGAAGTTCTGAGTATTGTTAGTGTTGAGTTCTGCATCGTCTGTTTATACTGAAGTTCACCGTAACGAGTAGTTGAATGACGGATTGTGTGTCTGAGTATTGTTATCGTATCGTATTGTCGTGTGTTCTTCAGTTGTTAAAGTATCCTGAGTCAGTCTGAGTAGTTATATTACTGCGTGAGTTGATTTGACAACTTGATGCACTGTTGAGTATGTTCTGTTTGTTTTACTGAACTTATTGCATTCGGTGATGAGGACGAACTATTGCTTTCGGTAAACGTAAACTTTTAGTTGAGACCACTGGAAAGTGTTGTGACGAGTGAATCTGTCTTCTATCATATTCACTCTGGTTGATCTATTACATACTAGTGAATCTGTAAAATGGACTACTGGTCTATTCCAATAGCAGGTAAGTCTGGAGAAGTTTGGTACGCAGGAGTATAGAAACCAAATATTGTCTAGTTACTGCTAGTAACTGAGCTAAGACGCGCATTCATGTTTTTGATGTTGTGACTAAGAATTGGGAAAAGAGTACAGGGCCTCTGTCTAACAGACCCCTACCACTCCCAAGAACCCACGTTGGTCTAGTAACGCCTTTCGGTAATGATACTGAAAGTTTAACACAGTTTACGGTGAATCACTGTTTTACGTTTTATATTTGATCGGTAACGATTTCGGCTAGTCAGTAACACAGCGTCACTATTTTACACTTAACATTTGGCACCGACTGTGGGAAGGTGGCATCAAGATTGCCAGTCGTTTGTTAGAATCGCACATCCAGATTATCGTTCGATTGGAAGTAGCAACAGAACCAGATTGTTGCAAACTGTTCCGTTAGTAATACTACGCGATTAGTAAAAAAAATGATACATGCCGGTTACTCGATCCGATGAAACGTATCCCAAGAACTATCAGTCTAGAGTACTTAATGTACTAAAGCCAACTTTGGAAGGTAGGAGTACAACTAGGTCTGGCGCAGTTGTCAAGAAAGTTAAGAACGTTAGAACTGATTCCGGTCATATTCCGGTGGAATGTGTTACGCCTCTGGTACATTCCGATACTATTTCGGCACAGTCTGTCGAAGATATAGTAAATCCAGAACCTACCAAGACGCAGTTGGAAACTAGTTTAACAATCTTGGTAAAAGATTCAGATTCATCTACGATTAGAAACGCTCTAGTCAAAGAAATCGGCGAAGGCGAAAAAACACCGTATTGGGGCATAATTTTGGTGCCTTCCGGTGATATTTCGGTAAGAGAATCACAGTTTTTCGGTGACGGTTTGGCATTTTCTGCTGAATCTTCAGCCCAATCACCACGCTTGGAAGCGAGTTCCTATACACTGGACATCAAGGAGTAAGGAAAGCTGTTCGAAACAGAGATTCCAAGCATATTAAGCAAGATCATCGCACCGGAAAGTACGCCATCCGACGATACAGATTCCGGTAGTTCAGATATTCAGCCCCGAGATACAGCAGGAAGGTATAATACACTCACGATGAATGAACAACATTTATGTCCACCCAGGCCGACTCCTACAGGAGTGACGTACACGAAGTTTGGTGGATTCCCAGGAGATGATCCGGATGCTCACGTACGCACTTTCGAGATAAGCTACGCAGTTCTCAACCATCCACCGGATCAGGCCTACAAAGCCATTGTCTTCCAATCTACACTTGTCAATGAAGCAGCCAGATGGCTTACAGAATATGATATTAATCATTTCGGCACCTACGAAGCAGTACGAGATGCTTTTCTGCAGCGATTCAGGCTAAAAAAGAATCCAGCCGAAATTTTTGACTATCTGTAGAATAACAGACAGAAGGCAAATCAAACCGTACAGGAGTATGCTACCCTCTTCGGAACGCACTTAAGGAAGCTACCACCGGCCCATGCTAACTTACCAGATGACGTTTTCACTCAGTGGTTCATCAATGGCTTAACTCCACAACTTAAGCAGATCATGATCATAAGATGTGTCGGAGCTATGACACTCGATGCAATCATTGCAATGACTCTACAACTGGAAAACAAAGTCGGTGGATTTACAGAAGATTTGAAGTGGGTAAAAACAAACAAAAATGTTACCGAAGATATGACCAGATAAGTATACTGCATCACATGCAAAAAATCAGGACATATTAGTGCCAATTGTGCACTTAATCAGACCTTCTGCGCTATCTGCAACATTGCCGGACACACCACCGAAAACTGCGCATACAATGCTAGAGTACAGGGAACAGCAACTGTCAATGCAATTATCCAGGAACAAGGGCAGCCAGCCAACCACTATGTGCCTCCACAAATGAGAAACAATCGGCAACTAGGATATCAAAATTACCGAGGACAGAGGAATAACAACTATAATGCAAACCGCTGGCAGAACGGACCACCACCGGAAAATCCCAATTTACCACCACCACGCTGCCATTTTTGTGGCGCATTTGAACATATTAGGAGATTTTGCAAGGATGCAGCTGAGTATGATCAACGGAAGAAGGAACGTCAAAATCCAATGGCCAACATGGTAAAAATCACACCGGTGGAGACACAGGCTGCTGCAGTCCAGACCCGTTCCGATAAACAACTGCAACCGACAGCAGAAATATTTGAACCAGGGATACGTGAACAACACAGAATGTACAACAAGGCTAGTCAATGGACCACAGCAGAACCACCAGTCTTCCCAGAGCCTATTCCAGTAACCGAGCCATCGTTAACAAAGGAAGGAACACAGCAAAGGGAGTTAGCAGCAAGAACATCATCAGCAGCAGATACATTACCAACCGTAGACACCTCCGCATCAGCAGAGGCATCAACTTCAACATCAGTAGAGCCTGTCAATCAATCTCAACAGGCTTGGGAAATCCTATCTAAGGCATCTATCACTGTGCCTCTGGGCCAACTACTGGCATTAGTACCTGGAATTTGCCAACAATTCCAACAACAGTTCAGTCCGGTGCCTTCTTGTATTCCGGCGACAGCAGCAGTTCAACCGGAACCTGATTCTACGGTCGATCATTCAGTCCCATTGATTACAGTATGGTATAAGAATCATAAGATTACGCAGGTACTAATTGATGGAGGCTCTGGTGTTAACATTGCAACTGCGGCATTATGCAAAAGGTTAGGATGGACCGAAATCGAACCAATTCAATTTTTTGTCAGAATGGCAGATCAATCAAGAGTCCATCCTGTAGGACTTGTGCGGAATGTACCCATCACTTTGCAAGGTACGACCTTTAAAATGACCTTTGTTATACTAGATCTGCCGGAATCCACTTTGGATTACAACCTTCTTTTCGGTCGACCGTGGCTGAAGCATGCGAAGGTAATACAGGACTGGTCTGCACAAAAGCTTACGTTTAAAGATGCCAATCGTAGATATATGGTAAAATTAGATGCTATACAACCCTGCGAGCTACACGCTAGACCGTATTTTGCTGAACCAGTCCATATGCTAGATGGATTGTCAGATGATGAAGAAGAAGAGTTTCTGAAGAGTAACCCTGATTTAATTTCCTTAGGGACTATTGATCTAAAGTCCGTTGTAGATAATTGGAATGCTTTAGTCTGTACAGTAATGCCCATCACAGAAGAGGCTAAGAAGGAAGACATTGTTTGGACACATGACGATGAATTGCAGCAACTTCTTAAACCAACAGACGACACAGAGAAACATCAACAGTTCTATGTCCCCGAAGATCAGCTGATCACTTACAATTTAGGAGATGAAGATCACTCGCGTCCTGTGAAGATAAAGCAAAACTTACCGGAAACATTTCAAGCAGGTTTAATCCAGCTACTCCGAGAATTCACCGACGTCTTTGCATGGGACTACAAAGACATGAAAGGATTGGACCCCCGCATCTACCAGCACAGAGTCATGCTGAAGCCAGAAGCAATACCGATAAAGCAAACCAACTACCGGATGAATCCCCATTATGCATCTCAAGTAAAGGCAGAACTTGATAGGTTATTAAAAGTTGGATTCATCGTGCCAGTAGAGCATGCTGAATGGATCTCTCCGATTGTGATTGTGCCAAAGAAAAACAAGCAATTGAGAATCTGTGTAGATTACCGTAAATTAAATGCAGCAACCGTATCGGATCCTTTTCCAATCCCCTTTTTGGATACCATGCTTGATAGAGTAGCAGGACACGAGATGTATTCATTCCTAGATGGATACAGTGGCTACAACCAAGTTAGAATGGCCGAAGAAGATATACCAAAAACTGCATTTATTACCAACTAGGGTGTCTTTGCTTGTACGGTAATGTGGTTTGGATTAAGAAACGCACCAAGCACATTTCAAAGATGTATGCAGGAGATATTTTCTCCTTATCTCACTTCCTTTATGCAAGTATATCTCGACGATTTTTCAATTTTCGGTAAGATGATAGCACACCTGTTCCATTTACGGTGCTGTTTTCAGAAATGCAGAGAGTATAGACTCTGCTTGAACCCAAACAAATCTTTGTTTGCGGTTTCACGTGGCAAGTTACTTGGCCACATTGTATCTGCACAAGGTATCCAAGTAGATCCAGATAAAATTTTGGCAGTACTAGAAGCTCCGGTGCCCACTACACCGAAAGAAGTCATGCATTTTATGGGCCAAGTACGGTGGCATGGATGACACTTACGGTGGCTTGCTCATCTGGCTATACCACTAAACAAGCTAATCTCCAAGACTCCTCGACAATTTGAATGGACCCAGGAATGCCAGATAGCATTTGATCGTTTAAAACATTTATTAACACAAGTTCCTATCTTACAACCACCGGACTGGGATCACCCATTTCATGTATTTGTTGATGCTTCAGATATAGCAATAGGAAGTGTGCTGATGCAAAAATTTGATAAATGGTTCAGACCATTGTATTATGCAAGTCGAAGATTAGCCCCTGTTGAGAAGAATTACTCTGTAACAGAAAGAGAATGTCTTGGGCTAGTATATTCTGTCAAGAAATTCAGACATTACTTGCTAGGCCGTAAATTCACATTTCATGTAGATCATGCTGCACTTGTCTATCTAGTTCGGCAACAACATCTAGGTGGTCGATTAGCGCAATGGGTCTTACTCTTGCAGGAATTTGACTACGAAGTCATTCACCGACCAGGCAGTTCACATGCCTTAACAGATTTCTTATCCCGCTTAGATTCTGGTGAAGCTCCGGTGGGCATAGATGACACGACACCCGCGATTTATGTGTCAGAACCAGTTAATGAGGATTCTGTAGACCCACCTATCCCATTTTCATATTATGATCAGATCTTGACCTTTCTCATTGATGGTTGCCTTCCATCTCAGACTTCTAGAGCAGTACGCAGGAAAATTGCAGTCTTTAGCCGCCGATTTCGGTTAATTGCTGGAGAATTATACTATGTAGATCACACCGGAATCCTACTTCGCTGTATTCCACCGCATGAAGTTAATTCAGTTATTACTTTGGCTCACTCAATTCCTTCCGGTGGCCATTTTGCAGCAGAATTAACTCACTGGAAAATTCTACAGAGTGGTCTCTGGTGGCCAACGATGTACAGAGATATCTCACAGTTTGTCAAATGATGTGATACTTGCCAAAGATCTGGCCAGCCTTTGCAACGTCATCTCTTTCCTCTGCAACCCATCTTACCATTGGAACCTTTCCAAAAGTGGGGTCTAGATTTTATCGGTCTGATTACACCTCCAGCAGTCTTTAGTAACAACCGTTACATACTTACCTGTACAGACTATGCAACCAGATGGGCAGAAGCCTGGGCTTTACGGTCTGCTACAGCAGTTACGGTAGCAAAGTGTCTACTAACCGATGTCTTTCCACGTTTTGGCTTACCACTGGAAATTGTCTCAAATCAAGGCACTCATTTTGTAAACAATTTAATGAAGGCACTTACACAGTCGTTCCAGGTCACACATAAATTTAGTTCTCCTTACTATCCTCGTGCTAATGGTTTGGCCGAAAGTACAAATAAATCTCTGCTGAATATCCTTCGAAAATTGATCATGGAAGCACCGGAAAGATGGGATCAAATGTTACCTGCAGTACTATGGGCATACCAGACTACCTACAAGGTAACAACATGATTGACGCCTTTCAAACTAGCTTATGGCTTAGAAGCAATAGCACCAATGGAGATAGTTATACCAAGTTTACGAGTAGCCATTACTCAGAAACTGCTACCGAAAGACTCACTGTCATTTCGGTTGGACACACTCAGAGAGATAGACGAGCACCGATGGCTCAGTTTCTTAACTATGCACGAAGTCCAACTAAGACAGGCAAGGACGCACGATCGAAATCTGAAGACTCTAGTATTTTCGGTAGGACAGCTTATACTTTTCTATAATGCAAAGTCAAATAGATCCGTAGGCAAATTCAAATTACGATGGTTCGGCCCTTATAAGATCTCAGAGCAAATTGGTCCAACAACTTTTCGGTTGACTATGTTGATCGGAAACCCACTTCCAAAAGCAATCAACGGCTCGAAGCTGCGGTCGTATCAACACGCTACTAGCCCGCATTAAATCATTCGGCGGTGGACCGCATTTTTTTTGTTTTTTCTTTACTTTTCCTTCAGTTCTTTCTTTTCTTTGTTAATAGCCTCGTTTTTTTCATAAGCCACCCTCCTTATTAATCACTAGAGCATGCACGCCAAATTGAAAGCAGTATCATTCCAGCACTGCACAATGATAACCATCACTTCCCCCCCTCACCGTAATGTCTCTACTTAATCTCTTCGGTTGCGCCAAAAAACGCTATTGTGTTCTTGTGATTGTGCTTGTGTTTTCTGTGTTCTGTGTATCCGTGCTCTGTGTTCTGTGTATTCGTGTTCGCGTGCGCAATGGAAGCGTTGGCAAATTTCGCAGCCTTCTGTGATGGTATCCCTACCGAGGTAGGAGAATACCTGCGCACCCGAGGGTTAGCCAACTTCGCTGAGCTGCCTTGGCACTCAGTGGAAGCCCATCCCTTCTTCGCGCAGATCATATCTGCCATCGCTCAATCCCCCATCACTGAGCGAAAATGGATCTTCCTCTCCCTACCATCTAGAACCGTAATAACCTTCCAAGCCTTTGCCGAAGCCTTTCGCCTCACCCCACAAGGCCACGAGAATGGCCCAAGCATCCCCGTAGCCAGAATGGTAGAACTTTTTCCCCGCTATTCATCGAACGAATACGCCATCCGCTGCCGCCCTGAACCCGAAAGAACTGCACTCCAGTTCTTAGTCTCCATCTTAAACCTCCAGAAACGCACCTACGGTATATCCCGCCCGTTCTACTCCGCCATCGACCTTGCTGCACAAGAACCCGTCAACTTCGCATCCTTTTTCTTTCACCGTATCCATAAGGAATGTGTAGCCATAGTGAAACAAGTCAATAAAGGAACTACCCCTCGATCTAGATTACCCCACATCCTCTCCTTTCTCTTTCCGACCATACTCGCAGCTCAACCACCACCACAGGGGCCCGTCCTGAGACATGAGGAGTCGATACAGATGTTAGACGATGAGGAAGAAGAAGATGAAGAAGAGCTTAATCAGTTATTCCGTCGGAAACGTATCAGGATCAGCTCATCCGAAAGCGAGGCACAAGGCTCAGCCGGAAAAGATAAAGATAATGATAAAGAAGACGAGAAGAACGAAGAAGAGACGTTCCATGATACAGCAACCTCAATGCACAATGAATCATCGATTGAGCAACAAGAACAACAGGATCGAACAGAAACAGAATCAATTTCGACCGAAAAAGAATCAGAGCAACAGGAAGATGAGCAGCAATCTGCTCGAGATGCACTAGATAAACTACTGAAGGCAGTCGAATCAACAGAAACCAACAATGCAGAAACGGAACAACAATCAATAGATAAGGTAACAACCACTGACTCTGCTCTTCCCAAACCACCACCAGTTAACCCCATTCCCCCACCGGAACCACCCCGCAGTCCCATCAAGCCCAGTCACCCCACCGAAACTGCTGAAACCTCTTCATCCTCCCTCAATTACTCCCCACCAAATTCCCAACAACTCCTCACCGAAACCTCTTCGCAACCTCACCCTCCTCTGCCACCCCACCCCATTCCAGTCTTTTCTGAAGTAGAATCTATGGGTCGCCTCTTGATTAATCTATCCCAACAACTGCCGCAACACCTGAAACAAGTCATAGACAATGCACGAGATGAATTCCAACGTAAATTGGAAGTGATGGAGGCAGATATGACCCCCCTCCAGGAAGAGTTACAAGCAGCAAGAGCGGAAAACCATGCACTCCATGAGCAGATCAAGCAACTACATGCTACACTCCAAGCACAGGAAGAAAGCTCAAGCCAGCGAGATAAGGCACTGGCTGCAAAAGAAGAATTGCTGATAGCTGCCGACGCGGAGATAATAAAGTTAAATAAAAAAATCAAAGATACAGAAGACACAAGAATCGCGCTAGGAAACCTACTAGAAGAAACCAGACTCCAGTTGCAGGAAGCCATACAGAAGTACCAAGAGCAACAGAAAGAAGCTAAGCTGGCAGAAGATCAACTACAAAGAATGAAAGAATCTCTCGACGAGGTCAATTCTATACTTAAACATCAATTACGCAGGGAAGCTAAAAATCAGAAAGACTTAGCGAATGCCCGCAAAGAACGAGATGCATATCACAAAACCATACAGGTCCAGAATCAACAGTTTGAAAGACTAGATAATCAGGTACGCAACCAGAAAGACCGAATTAGTGAAATGCAGAAGCAAGTAAGTGAAATAAAGACAGCCAGAGATGCGGCACTATCCAACGACTTCTACTTACAGGAGGCCTTTTTGCAAACACATGCCGAAAGTTTACTTATTGAAGCCATCGCCCTTAGTTTTGTTAGAGTAGATGCGCAAATATTAGAACCAGATACCCTTAAGCAACTATTATAAACCCTTAAGAAAAAAATAGCCCGTACATTTAGATTAGCCAGGAATATGTATTTAGAAGGAATCATCGACGAACACTGATTTTGTAATCAAAATAACTTGCGGGTTCGAGTCCACCGTGCGTGTTAGTGTTAGTCGGCCGCCGGAGTGGGACAAATGTAATGACTGCCGGATGTAACGGAGTTTTGGAAATACGCGCAAAAAATTGGTACGCGCATCTTGTAAATTTTATATAAAGCAATGTAAGGAGAATGGTCAGAGACACGTCTTTTTCTGGAATTGCCAGATTGTTCGCCTAATTATTTATCAGAGTATTGTTTACACTGTTGTGAAGTTCTGAGTATTCTTAGTGTTGAGTTCTGCATCGTCTGTTTATACTGAAGTTCACCGTAACGGGTAGTTGAATGACGGATTGTGTGTCTGAGTATTGTTATCGTATCGTATTGTCGTGTGTTCTTCAGTTGTTAAAGTATCCTGAGTCAGTCTGAGTAGTTATATTACTGCATGATTTGATTTGACAACTTGATGCACTGTTGAGTATGTTCTGTTTGTTTTACTAAACTTATTGCATTCGGTGATGAGGACGAACTATTGCTTTCGGTAAACGTAAACTTTTAGTTGAGACCACTGGAAAGTGTTGTGACGAGTGAATCTGTCTGCTATCGTATTCACTCTGGTTGATCTATTACATACTAGTGAATCTGTAAAATGGACTACTGCTCTGTTCCAATAGCAGGTTAGTCTGGAGAAGTTCGGTACGCAGGAGTATAGAAACCAAATATTGTCTAGTTACTGCCAGTAACTGAGCTAAGACGCGCATTCGTGTTTTTGATGTTGTGACTAAGAATTGGGAAAAGAGTACAAGGCCTCTGTCTAACAGACCCCTACCACTCCTAAGAACCCACGTTGGTCTGGTAATGCCTTTCGGTAATGATACTGAAAGTTTAACACAGTTTATGGTGAATCACTGTTTTACGTTTAATATTTGTTCGGTAACGATTTCGGTTAGTCAGTAACATAGCGTCACTATTTTAACTTAACAGAGGGCAACATGTATCTACCGGTCACATACAATGGATACATGACCAAAGCTATACTGGACACAGGAGCAAGAGTAGGTATCGCTACCAAAGAGATTTGGGAGAAATGGGGAAAGTCAGCCAACACGCATGAAGCTCCAATTAGTGGATGGTCATGTGGAGAAACCATTGGGAATATTGGAAAAAATCAAATTAACCACCTGTGGAGTTGAATTTGAGCATACATTAGCTATGTCAATTTGGAAAGGCAAATAATTATGAGATGATATTAGAAGGACCTTTCATGAGACAACTTAGGGTAGTGCAAGATTGGGGACAAGACTCATTATAGCTTCAACATCAAGTAAACAGTACCAAGATAAACTTGCATACCTTTGCATACAGAGATGTACCCCCACTACAATGGAATCCCATACACAAAGAGGAAGATGATTTATCTATCCATAGTGTTGAATCAAGCGATCAATCATGGATGCATGAGGATGCCCAATTATGGATGTGTAAGGAAGCAAAGAAAGAGGATAAAAAACTGCAGTTATGGCCCATAGGACATCAAAATTATCAACCCATAGAGGACCCAATGTACATGCCTCAAGTTTTCCTTGATGAAGCATTCGAACCGCACGGTTGGATGGAGATCCTAGCAACCTTGGATGTATGTGTGAATGAAGAAGTCTTGACTATGAATGAATGGATGGACAAAGAACGCTACGACGTAAATTTGTACATGGTGGTCCTGCAGGAGGTAAAAGCAAGAGAGATATTAGAAAAGGAATGGAAGGAAGAATACGAGAGCATAGAAATGGAACCAGAATTTGATTCGAAGGAACATTATCTAGAAGCCATTCAAGCTGAAGAGAAGTACGGAACAACCAAAGTGTTAGCAATAGAAGCAACCCCTATAGTACCAAATCAAAAGGAAAGTGTAAGTAAGACTGAACCAACCCTTGATCTTTTTGAAGTACCGGAACACTTCAAAAGATATGAAGTAGAAGAAAGAAAAATAGCCATTCAGATGCCAAAGAGAGAGGCAAAAGAAGGAGAGGCGTATGACCACAAGGAACAAACGAAAAAAATCATAGTAACCATAGAAGATGGAGAAGAAAGATGTACATACATAGGAAAGGATGTGTCAGCGGAGGAGGAAGAAGAATTGATACGATTGATCCAAGAATATCGAGATGTATTTGCTTGGACCTATAAGGATCTCAAGGGTGTGGAACCCTCCATTTGCTATCATAGAATACCAATGACACTGGAGGCAAAACCATTAAAACAATGCCCTTACACATATAACGAGGTCTATGCCGCAAAAATAAAAGAAGAAATAGATAAGCTATTAGCGGCTGGATTCATTTACAAAATAGAACATACTGAATGGGTGTCACCATTAGTAGTTGTGCCCAAAAAGAACGGAAAACTAAGAGTGTGCATTAATCTAAAGAAGGTCAATGCAGCCACGATTCGTGATAGTTACCCATTGCCTATCACCGACCACCTTTTGGAAAGAGTGGTAGGCAAAGAAGTCTATAGCTTCTTAGATGGATTCTCTGGATACAACCAAGTAGCTATTGTTACTGAGGATCAACATAAGACTGCATTCGCGACTGAATGGGGGTCTATGCTTTCAGTGTGATGCCTTTTGGATTCACTAATGCCCCTGTTACTTTCCAAAGGTTGATGTGTCACGTTTTCAAAGAATTCTTGAAGAAGAGTATGGAAGTATATGTAGATGACCTATGTACATATTCAAATCAAAGGCAGGAACATATTCCGGAATTGCAAAAAATATTCGATAAATATCGACAATATAGAGTCTTCCTAAATCTTGAGAAGTGCGTTTTCATGGTAAGACAAGGGAAGATCTTAGGACTCATTGTGTCTAGGAACAGAATATCTACAGATGAAGACAAGTCAAGGTAATTCTAGAACTTCCTAGACCAAAGAATACAAAAGAAGTGCAAGCATTTATGGGTCATTGTGGATACTACCATCAATTTATCCACATGTATGCGATAATTTCCACACCCTTGTATGGATTGTTGACTCAATTCACATGGACTGATGAATGCGAGAAGGCATTTAATGAGCTAAAGAAGAGGCCTAACACGGCTCCAATTTTGAAAACACCCAATTGGAACAAGCCTTTTCATATTCATGTGGACGCCTCCAATTATGCAATAGGATGTATCTTAGCTCAACTGGCAGATGAAGGAAAATTGGACCATCCAATTGCCTATGCAAGCAGGCAACTGAATCAAACCGAGAGAAATTACATGACTACAGGGAGAGAAGGATTAGGGATGGTGTACGCTGTAAAGAAATTCAAGCATTACCTCTTAGCCAATAAGTTCAAGTTCTTCATAGATCATCAAGCCTTATTGTACTTAGTCAATAAGCCTTGCAACACGGGGAGACTTGTGAGATGGTTTCTATTGTTAATGGAGTTTGACTTTGAAGTGATTGTAAAGAAGGCTAACACTCACGTAAGAGCTGATCATCTCTCTAGGTTAACACATGGAGAACCACCAAGCGGAGTACTAGATGATTTTCCAGACACTTATCTATTCAATTTGGAAGTATGTCCGAAGTGGGTAGAAAAGCTGATTCCAATACTCACTCATGGACCACAACACTCGATTAATAAGGAGAGTAAAAAGGAAATCCTACAATTGTGTAACTTACACGTAATATCAGGAAGTGTGTATCATAAAGAATCCAACGGCATATTGTCCAGATGTGTAGAGGAGGATGAACAAAAGAACCTAATTGAACAAGCCCACATAAACAAATGGAGAATGCATAAGGGAACTCATGGAACACTGAGAGAACTAAAATGGCTAGGAGTATACTGGCCTGATATGCCTAAGGATGTCCATGAATATGTCAGTGGTTGCATAGAATGTCAGGAAACCACTCCGGATGATCACACATCCTTACCCTTCTCTACAATAGCACCCAATTGGAGTAAGACTTTAGTGAAATTCCTAAAGACATGAGAGCATGAGGAAGGAATTAGTTTAGCAAGGAAATGATCTCTAGAGGAAATGAGTAAGGACTATGTCATCATGGGAAGACAATTATTCAAGAGAGGGAAGGATAATCATCTATGGCTATGTGTACATGAAGGAGAGTACCTACCCGTATTAGAGATGGCACACTCATGTGCCATAGGAGGACATTTCTCAGCTGAAAGAACTGTAAAAAAGATCCTCTTTGTAGGCCTATGTTGGCCAAATCTACATATGGATGCAGACACCTATGTATGAAGTTGTGAGACATGCCAAAGAGCGAAATATCCGATTAGACGAGATGACATGCCATTAAGACCTATGGTTTGCATGAGAGCATTTTCTAAATGGGGTATTGATTTCATAGGACCCATTAACCCACCAGCCAAAGGATCACATGCAGAATATATAATAGTGGCAACGGATTACCTGACTAAATGGGTAGAGGCTAAGGCTACTGGAAAAAAACGATGCTCAGACCACCGCTAAGCTTCTTTTTGGGCATATTTTCACTCGCTTTGGACTACTATAGACATAGTGAGTGATAGAGGGATGCATTTCATTAATGAAGTGATAGAATCCTTAATGAATGAGTTCTTAGTGATCCATAAAAAATCAGCCCCTTATCATCCTCAAGCCAACGGGCAAGCTGAAAGTTCCAATAAAGTGTTGTGTACTGTATTGACAAAGATAGTCAATAGTGGAAGGTCAGCTTGGGACAAACAATTGCATCATGCAATTTGGGCCTTCCGCGTGGCTTACAAGACAGCCATTGTAACTACACCATTCAACCTAGTGTATGGACAAAACGCAATCTTGCCAATTGATTTTTTAGTACCCACATTGAGAGTAGCACAATAGTACGAATGGATGGGGCATGAATTGTCCAAACAACTAGACCAAATTGAAAAACTACACGAGACTAGAATGCAAGTTGTGGCAGGAATTTATGTGGCAAAGAATGATGCGCACATCAAAGACAAAGGACTAAAGGAAGGAGATTTAGTTCTAGTCTACACCTTGAAACAACATGCAAAGAAGCTACAGAAATGTGGATATGGACCTCTAATTATCAATAGGATTTCAACAAGTGGAGTACTTAATCTAGCTACTCTGGATGGGGATATCCTCCCTAATTACATAAGTGGTTGTCGAGTAAAATATTACATGGAGCCATTCACAGACCAAATGTTGGCACGACATCTAGGTGCATAAAATAGAAAAAAGGAGGAAGAGAGGATTAAAGAGGAGGTGAGGTAAGAAGCCATAGAGCATATCAAGAAACGGAAAGAATGGATAAGGCAAAGGGATGAACAGTATCTACAAGGAGAAGAGCTTATTCCCATGGCCAACTATCAAGTTCATAAGTCCAACACGAACAATATCAGCAAGTCTCAACCATACTTGAACCTAGGGATTGGCAAAACAAAGTACCAGCTAATAGATGCCTTGATAGATTCAGGGGCAGCACTCAGTTGCATCGCATTACAGTCATCGCTTTATTCATGGCAATCGCAGCTTTTTATTAAGCTTTTCAAAGAGATATAAAACTGTTTAAGAGGCCCTTGGCTCATTGTTCAAGTATCACTCAAGGATGACTCACTCAAGATCTCGAGGAGATCAAGGAGGAAGAGTCTCACACTCTTGAGGAGGTGGAGATTTGGTGAAGGAGAGGCTACTCTCATTGGAGCAAGAATTCTTCTACGAGGTGGTGGTAACTATTTTTTGTGAGTTAACCTTGTTGGTTGATTTACAATTTTGCTACACTATTTTGTGAGAATAAGGTTAGCTTCGTTGCTTCGTTGCTTCGTTCACTTCACACACTTAGATTATTTCGACATAATCTAAATTTTGTATCATCATCTTCTTATTCTTCCATTAGTGAGTGCACCACTTTATATGGTTGAGTAGTACTCCCATGTTGTAATTTGGACATCTATTATTTTTTAGTGAGTAAGCATCCAGCTTACGTTCCCTATTCTTGTCTCAAGATCTCAAAAGCGTCTCCGTTTCTTACGAAGCTTTTAGTCTATCTCACTTCTCATCTTGTCAATTAAGTTGTGTATGCTCAAAAGGTTTTAGTTTGGAACGATCATGGGGCCCCAAATTCCAACACTTGGTATCAGAGCTACATAATTGACATACACACTTAAGATAAGATGAGTGAGATTAGAATTGAGATTGAAGACAAGTTGGATGGATCTTCTAATTATCCCATGTGGAGTTTCATGATGATGAATATTTTAGTGACAAAGGATTTATGGAGTATCATCACTGGATTCTTAACAAGACCAAGACGAGAAGGTGATGAAGGTTCTACAATAGCTTCAAGAGGTATTGGAATGACTATTACAGAACCAACTGAAGAAGAGGTAACCACTTCGACATCCAGGGTCACTGCTAGGTCTTTACCTAGAGTTCCTCCTACTGAAGATCAAGCAAGATGGGATGCTAGAGATGCTTTAGCACTGTCATTCATAGCAATGAGTGTCAAAAAACATATTCTACCACAGATCTGATCTTGCAGAAGTTCTAGTCAAGCTTGGTTGAAGCTTGAGAATCTTTTTCAGAGTAGAAATCTTGCTAGGAAAGCTCAGTTGAGGAGACAACTAGCAAATACAAGGATGAAGGTTGGTGAGTCAATTCAAACCCACATTACAAGAGTCGTTGACTTGAGAGATCAACTTCTAAATGTAAGAGTTGAGATATCAAATGAAGAAATGGTAAATACGCTGATTAATTCACTTCCTATTTCATATCGATCTTTCATAACCACTCTTACCCTTACCACAAGAGATAGAGAGGTTACATTTCAAGAGTTAGAGTTCTTGTTGCTTCAAGATGAAGATCAGTTGAAGGGAATGGAAGAGAATGAAGAGGCACTTTCATCTTCATCAAAGGGTCAAAAGAAGAAGAAGGATAAGAAGAAGGAAAAACAATCCATGAAGGAAAGTAAGTCCCTTTCACCTTCTACTTCAGATTCTGTATCTACTACATCTAAATAGAATTCTTCTAAGAAGAAGGAAGTAATATGTTATTACTGCAAGAAACCTGGACATACTAAGTCAGTATGTTATAAAAGGATTGCAGCAGAAAAGAAACAGGCATCAGGTAATGTTGCAGAAGATGATAAAAAAGGGAAATCTCAAGGTGATTCTTATGCCTGTATCACCATTGAGGAAGTAGCTTTTGATCAGGAAGCTCTACAAGTTCTCTCAGCAAGTCCTTGGATATTTGACTTAGGTGCTACAAAGCATATGACAGGTTGCAGAGATGTATTTTCTTCTCTTTCCTATTCTTCAGGTAGAAGAGTTACTATTGCGGATGGCAATGATTTGGATGTTGTGGGAATAGGTACAGTAACCCTAAAGCCTTTTGGTAATTTTCAGATTTCAGATGTCCTTTATGTGTTTTGGAGTTCATTAGTGAAAATGACTATGGAATTTTTAGAAAGATTCTGGATGTAGATGTTCAGCCATATCAAGAGGGAGTTAAAATTCCTAAGATTCAAGAAAGAGTTGAAGAAAGAGGAATTTCAAAACCTTCAACAAAGTCAGTTCCATAAGAGACTTTGATTCCAGAATTGGAAGAAGTTAGAGTTCCAGAAAGTCCTAGAACCTTGGTAGGACAAGTTCCAGAACGTGTGGAAGCTGAAAGTTCAGAAATAGTTTCACCACTATTCAAGGATACATCTACGTGGTTATATCAGACTTGGAAAGATAGTGGTATAAAGACTTTTACTGGAAGAACAAGGAGTTAGACTACACAACAACAACAAGATCATGTAAGAACAAGAAGTCAAACTAGACAGCAAAAAGATTATGTAAGTTTTGCTGAAGACTTTGAGATTCATGATATTTTGGCGCTTATGACTATTGAAGATGAACCTGCGTGTGTTAAAGATGCACTTAACATTCCTATTTGGAGAAAAGCTATGCAAGAAGAGATTGATTCTATTCATAAGAATCAAACTTGGCAGCTATGTGAGTTACCAGAAGGAAAGAAGGCTATAGGTGTAAAATGGATCTTCAAAATCAATAGGAAAGCAGATGGTACTATTGATAGATATAAGGCCAGGTTGGTTGTCAAAGGATATGCACAACAAAAAGGTATTGATTATGATGAGACATTTGCTCCTACGTCTAGGATGACTGTTATTAGGTCAGTACTTGCTTTAGCAGCACATTTTGGTTGGCATATATATCAACTTGACATTAAGACTGCTTTTCTAAATGGTGATTTACATGAGGATGTGTATATTCAACAGCCAGAAGGTTTTGAAGAGACAGGTAAAGAACACTTAGTGTGTAAGCTTATAAAAGCTTTGTATGGTTTAAAATAGGCACCTAGAGCATGGTATGAAAAGATACATACATATCTTTTATCCATTGGTTTTCATAACTCAGATGCAGCTCCAACTCTTTATGTTAAAGCTGAAACATGTATGATGATTATAGCAATCATTTATGAGGATGATATTATAGTCATAGATCCCAAAGATGAAGATTTGCATATGTTCAAAGAAGAATTGAAGCAAACATTTGATGTGAATGATTTAGGCATTTTACATTGGGATTCGGTTTCTGTTTGGAGATGAGTGTATCTATATGACACAACAGAAGTACATTGAGAAACTTTTGGAAAGCTTTCAGATGGTTGATTCTAAACCTATGCAAACACCTATGGATAAGAACATCTTTACAAATGGTAGCAGATGCAGAGCCATTTGATGCTACTCTATATAGTTAAGTAGTTGGTTGCTTGATATATCTTTGTAATACACGTCCTGATATACAGTTTGCAGTTTCTCAAGTATCAAGGTTCATGCAGAATTTGACAGTGTTACATTGGAAAGCAGTAAAGAGGATCTTTCGATATTTGAAGGGAACTTCAAATTATGCTATGGTATTTTTGAAATATACACATTTGTTACTAAAAGGATTTTCAGATTCAGATTAGGCAGGTGATAGAGACACAAGAAGAAGTACTAGTGGATTTTGTTTTTATCTT
The DNA here is from genome assembly GCA_020310875.1 of Ceratopteris richardii. Taxonomy (NCBI): domain Eukaryota; kingdom Viridiplantae; phylum Streptophyta; class Polypodiopsida; order Polypodiales; family Pteridaceae; genus Ceratopteris; species Ceratopteris richardii. The sequence goes on from CM035437.1 coordinate 91,014,842, forward strand.
GGAGATTGTCTTATCTCATTGCATTCAAAGAGACAAACCACTATTGCCACTTCATCGTGTGAAGCTGAATATCGTGCAACATTTACAACTACTCTAGAGTCAGTTTGGTTGCAAAAGATTTTCAGTTATCTTGATGTAAGAGTACATCAACCTATTCAGATATTTTTAGATAGCCAGAGTGCTATCTATAGCTAAGAAGCACATTGAGCTGGTTTATGTTCCTTCTAGTGAGGATGTTGCATATATATTTACCAAAGCATTGACTAGAGATAGTCATGAGAAGATTTGTAGGTTACTGAAGCTTGTACCATTATGACATTGAAGGAGGGATTGTTGGAATCAATGTCCCATAATTTTTCATCCATGCGAACCTGAAACTTCATAGTGTGAAACCATCTTTTAAAAAGAAAATAGCAATGATGAGTTTTATTTAAAACTCATGAAAAGCCAACAAAAGTGACCGCTAAAAATCATGCGCTATGTTTTACATTTTTGCTTTTCATAGAAATCGCAAGAGCTTTATTCATGGACAATCGCAACTTTTTATTAAGCTTTTCAAAGAGTATAAAACTATTTAAGAGGCCCTTGGCTCATTCTTCAAGTATCACTCAAGGACGACTCACTCAAGCTCTCGAGGAGATCAAGGAGGAAGAGTCTCACACTCTTGAGGAGGTGGAGATTTGGTGAAGGAGAGACTACTCTCATTGGAGCAAGAAGTCTTCTACGAGGTGGTGGTAACTATTTTTTGTGAGTTAACCTTGTTGGTTGATTTACAATTTCGTTACACTATTTTGTGAGAATAAGGTTAGCTTCATTGCTTTGTTCACTTCACACACTTAGATTATTTCGACATAATATAAATTTTGTATCATCATCTTCTTATTCTTCCATTAGTGAGTGCAACACTTTATATGGTTGAGTAGTACTCCCATGTTGTAATTTGGACATCTATTATTTTTTAGTGAGTAGGAATCCAACTTATGTTCCCTATTCTTGTCTCAAGATCTCTTTCTTTCTCTATCTCACTTCTCATCTTGTCAATTAAGTTGTGTATGCTCAAAAGGTTTTAGTTTGGAATGATCCTGGGGCCCCAAATTCCAACAAAATGTAACCAAGGAGTCTCTTGAGAAAGAAGAGATTTCCAACACCAATACATCAGTTATTGAAGTGGATTCATCCCACACGAACAACCAATCAATGGAAGACGGTGAAGACAATGCTCCTAAAGTCACCTACGACAAAAGAAGAGCATCAATGTGGAAGTCTACTTCCCGATTATCACAAATAGGAAGTGCTAATCTACAATGGGTTCGCAAGGATCGAGTGGAGGAAGCAGCGAAGTCAATACTAATACCGGCCACTCACTTGAAGGAGGCACCAAATAATAAAGGATCCTCCTCATTACAAGCAGGACTGAAGAGACTTCTCCGAGTATGGCTTCCAAAGTCATTAGTAGCAGCTCAAAGAACACGACAACAAATATGGATTCCAAAGAAGGTCAGGCAAATGGCAAATCAAACGATATACATGCAAGAAGAAACCTTATACAGACAAACTAGGACCGTAAATCCAAACGAGTCTAACCAAAGATACCAGAAAAGAAGGACCCCAACCAATCAGACTTCAAAAAGGAAAGAAGAAACACATGGAGCACGACAAAACGAAGAGGAAACGAAGCCTCAAACTTCAACTAGAAAATTTGTATGGAGACCCAAGAGGCAGCAGGAATCGGAACACCAGAACCAAGAGGATTCCAGTTGCACACATGAAGCATCAAATGCACCTAAAGTATGCATGAGAGGGCCACATTACGAGGCCATGCATTCAACACATGATGAGTGTAACAAAATTAGTGGTTCACATTTCCCACTTGGGAATAGGTAATAGATTCTACTTCCATAGGGATGGACCTACTATGTAAATAAATAAATGCTTCGGCTACACTAATTCTTGTTTTCTTTCAGGACTGAAAATGAAAAAATATATGGTAAGAGATCTCCTACTTTGAACAAGGGAAATGGAGTGACGCAATGAACAAAATGTCACTACAACACACCTCACCACAAACATGTCTTTTAATGGAAGCTTATGCTCTTTTCATTACGAGTGTAGATGGCTTTTGAGGATTCTAAGGCTACCATTCAAGAGGAGGTGTTGGAATTCCCTCTACAAAGCGTGTCTAAAGCAAAAGGTCATTGGTTTAGAGAAGATCAACCAGCACGGGATTATTTGGTCCTAGTGACGATCAAAATTATGGACACTGACCATCAGTTCCCCATCATGTCCCAAGACTTTAAGGTAGTGCACGAACTCCCATCAACAATAGACATTATGAAGAAAGCTGGCATTCACAAGTACTTTGAATTACCCATATACAAACCGGACTTCTAGCGTTGCACCCAAGTCATGAATACTTTGCAACCAGCATTGCATGATCCATTGGTACCGGAAGCAAGAGTCCTGGATGTAGTAGGCGAATGGGTCATCATACAATTCACACATGACCTAATCAAGGAAGCTTTTGGATGGGAGAAGGATGGGAATACGATATTGAAAGAGGAAAGTCGAGGAGCAAAGACCCAAACATTCACTGACATTAATCGCATCTATATCGAAGAGGAAGTGCAACTCATCCATCAACACTTTTGCTTTCCCAACATGCAAAGGTACATTGCTCGACAAAAGATCATTGTGCAAATGCTGTCACACACTATAAAACAAATTGGAAATCAAGACAACATGACTCCATACATTCAAGAACGGCTATTCGAGGCAAAGAAGCAATGGAATCATAAGACATTCCTAAATGGAAGCGTTGCCTTGACCATATTGATATATCATGCTTTAGGCATTAGAGAACATCTGAAAGAGATGTCGTCATCCGAAGCAATGGCCAAATATGCAAAGATTGCTACAATCCATGGGAAAAAGAAAGGAGTAAAGATTGTAGAGGAAGCAGAAACAAGCTCCCAACCTAGAATGAGAGGTACCAAGCGGCTTAGGGAAATGATGCAAGAAGAAGCAGAAGTTCCAGCTACAAAGAGGGCACACGTACTTCCAAAGAAGAGACTGGAAGACAATCGACCTATTACGGAAGAAGAATTGACAAGAGCCATGGAAGCTACCCACCAGTATACAGAAGGACAGTTGAACCTCTTAGTGCAAGGGCACCACTACCAACAATCACACCAAGACTTGGAACAAAGAAAGAGGTTGACCAAAGTCCACAGATACAGAGATTTGGGTTTGGTGAATTCTAGTTCATCATGAGATGTAAAACTTCTAGAACTAAAGTGAATTAACTTTACAAATATAATACACTTGTGAATTTGTCTCTTCGCATAGGCATGTGATTTTCTTCTAAAGCTTTGACCTTCAAATATATGTCCAATTAGTGAGTGTTTCTCCAAGAGCTCACCCCTCAATCACTAATTGACATTCTCTATTTCTTCATATCATCTTCTTTCTTTTACTCATGCCATGCTTTTGAATCTGTTGGTCTTCACACCATCCAAGCTCTTTGTCATTATGTCTGCTATCTGATCCTTTGTAGAAATGTACTCCACTTCAATTTCTTTTTCCATTACCTTTTCTCTCAAGAAATGATAATATATCTCTATATGTTTTGTTCTTGCATGAAATACTGGATTTGTTGCAAGATAAAGTGAACTCATATTATCTCCATGTATTGTAGTTATACCTTGATCAATGCCCAAGCTTTTGAACAATGTTTGCATCCATATGACCTCCTTAGCTGCTTCCACAAGTCCTTTGTACTCAGCTTCATTTGATGATAATGCTATTATATGTTGTTTTTTTGAACACCAACTTACAAGCTTATCACCAATGTATATCATGTAGCCAGGAGTTGATCTTCTGTCATCCTGGTTACCTGCCCAGTCTGAGTCACTGTAGGCTCTCAACTTCAAATTGATAAAAAGGATAATATAATCCTTTCTTTATAGTTCCTTTGATATATCTGAGAACTCTTTGACCTGCAATCCAATGTGGGTCCTTTGGACATTGCATGAATTGTGACAAAACTCCCACTGCATAACTAAGATCAGGTCTTGTTAGTGTAGCATAAATCAAACTACCCACAAGAGATTGATACTTCCTCATATCTTTGTATTCTGCACCATCATATTTACTGAGCTTGTGATTAAGTTCAAGTGGAGTTGAAGCTTCTCTGCAATTTTCCATACCAAACTTCTTCAATAGATTCAGAAGATACCTTTCTTGTGATACATATATGCCATGATCTGTATAAGTGACTTCCATTCCAATAAAGTATGATAACTTTCCTAGATCACTGATTTTGAATTCTTTTTCAAGTAATCTCTTTACCTCCTTGATTCCTTCATCTGAAGTACCTGTGATTATAATGTCATATACATAAATACAAATGTAGATTGTACCTTCCTCTGCTCTTTTGATGAGTAGACTTGGATCTGCATTTGAATTTTGATATCCAAGTTCATTCAGATACTTCCCCAGTCTATAGTTCCATGCTCTTGGAGCTTGCTTCAATCCATACAATGCTCTTCTCAGTCTGCAAACAAAATTTGGATACCTGGAATCTATAAACCCTTGGGGTTGTTCCATGTATACCTCATCTGATATTTATCCATTCAAGAATGCGTTCTTTATATCCAATTGACTTAGGGTCCATCCTTTTGAAGCTGCAATACCAATGATTGTCCTTATAGTTGACATCTTAGCTACAGGACTGAATGTCTCATCATAATCTATGCCATAGGTCTGGGCATAGCCTTTCACCACCAGTCTAGCTTTGTATTTGGCTATACTTCCATCTGCAAGCTTCTTCACTTTATAAACCCATTTATTTCCAATTACTTTCTTACCATTTGGTTTAGGAACAAGTTCCCATGTCTTGTTCTCCTCCAGTGCATTGAATTCTTCCTTCATTGTTTCTTCCCATTGTTTCTTACCTTTTGCTTCATCATAGTTTTGAGGTTCTTCATCATCTTTGACCATATATGCATAGTTCTTCTGAGTTATGTAAGAAGTATCATAAGAATACTTTTCTGGTTGCCTTCTAGTCCTGCTTGACCTCATTGGTTCACATTCTTCATATGTGTCTGGATACACCTCTTCATCAAATATAGGAGCTTCTTCATTCCTTCATGTTAATCCACTTCTGGATGTACTTGCTTGCATATAGTCTTCATCTCTATTTACCTGCACAATTGATTTTCCTTTCTCACTCTTCTTACCTCTTCTTAAAACTCTTCAGCTGTATGACTTTGATCTGCATACCAACTTTTCTGTTCATCAAATGTAACATCTGTAGAAACAAGAAATTGTTTGGTTAAAAGATTCCACAACCTGTAACCCATCTGCTTTTCATCATAACCAATGAAAACATATTTTTCTGCCTTTGGTTCAAGTTTATGTCTAAGTTGTGATGGCACATAAGCATATGCAATTGATCCAAAAACTTTACAATGATCTAGTGTTGGTTTCTTACCCCACCAAGCTTCATATGGAGTCATTCCATTGAGAGCTGCACATGGTAATCTATTCACAAGATATGTAGCTGTATTTACAGCCTCAACCCAAAGATAATTTGGACAATTCTTCTCCTTCAGCATAGCTCTAGCAAACTCAACCAAAGTCATGTTCCTTCTTTCTGCTACACCATTTTGTTGTGGTGTGTACCTGTAGGTTATTTCTCTCTTAATACCTGCAGTCCAAAGATAATCATTGAACTCTTGGGAGAAGTATTCTCCCCCTCCATCAGACCTCAATCTTTTAAGCTTTTGACCTATGACTCTCTCTGCATATGCATGAAAATGCTTGAAAGCTCCAAACACTTCTGATCTTTCCTTCAAAACATATAATGTTATCCATCTTGTAGCATCATCAATGAAAACAACATAATACCTTTAGCCAATCATAGATCCTTCTTTTGTTGGTCCCCATACATCTATATGAATTAGCTCTAGTAATCCATCATGTTTGAATCCTTTCTTTTGAAATGGTAACTTGTGTGCTTTACCTATTTGACATGCTTCACATTTATAAACCATATGTTGACTCTGCACATTTGGTAATCCTAGTACAGACTGATTACCAACCATAGCTTTAATTCCTCTTTCATTGAAATGACCTAATCTCTTATGCCAGAGATCAAGTTCTGTAATCACTCCTTCACCATGTGTGAACAAAGCTTGACCAATGTTCCCTTGCACTCTTAAAGTAAAGAGTCTACCTTCTTTCTTACCAAAGACAATCTGATTATATCCATTCTTTGGACAATCTGATTATATCCATTCTTTGGATCTTCAACAAATACTCCTTCATGTGTAAACTTGACTTGAAAACCTTTTTCAACTATTTGTCCCACACTAATCAAGTTTTTAGGTATTGTGGGAACATACAAAACATTGGTTAGCGAATTTTCTCCACTCTTGCATTTCACTTTTCCAATTGAATGTACACTATGTATTGTATTATCACTTGTTTGAATTGTATGACTATAAATACCCTTTTCCAATTCTGACATCAATTCTATGTTTCCTGACAAATGACTAGAACATCCAGAGTCAATGTAAAATACCTTTAGATCTTCTTTATTTGATGTGCTGATTGAGTTCATCATCAATGATGTATGACCTTCATTCTGTGTGTCATTTTCATAAATGTAATAGGTGGTGGTGTAGGATTGATTCTGTCCCCAACTTCTTTCTCCACCTCTACCATAGCCTCCTCTTTGACGTTGTCTACCTCTTTGAAAATTACTTTGATATCTTCCACCTCTGCCTCTGCTATTGTTATTTTGATTTTGATTTGATCCTTGTTGATTATGCCAACAGTCATGAGCCAAATGATTACTCAATCCACAGATCCAATAAACCTTCTTATTGTTATTTTGATTACCTCTTCCTCTTCCAAAACCTCTTGCTCTTCCTCTGCCTGTGCCTCTACCTCTTGCAAAATAAACTTGAGAACTTGACTCTTCTTCATCATTTGCTTTACCTTTATCTCCTTTCTTCTTGTTCTTCATGTACATTGCAGAACTTTGTCCTTTATCTCCATCTCCCTTCAAGTCTTGCTCAAATGTGAGCATCAAACCAAGCAACTGGTTCAAATCTGGAACATAATGATTTAATGAAAGTTCTGTTGATAAGACAAAAGGTTTCCACCATTCATCTCCTCTCAAACCTGTAAGTAATTGAGCAATCAACATGTGATCCTCAATATCTTCATCTATGGATCCAAGACTATCTGTAAGATCCTTCATCTTAGTGACATAATCACTAATACTTTGACTTGGCTTCTTCTTGAATGTTGTAAACTCTGACCATAGACTTGCTTTCCTCGCTTTATTAGTGCTTTGGAAATGATACTCCAATGCATTCCATATATCTTCAGATGATTCCAATCCTCTAATGTGTGGTAGCAAATGATCAGAGATTGTATTGTAAATGTAAGCTTTTGCACTTGCATCCTTCTTCTGCCAATTCTTTAAAGCATCAAGTTCTTCTTTCTTTGGTCGGCTTTCATCTTCAAATACGGGCTTCTCTTCTTCACCTGTTACATATACCATGAGATCCTTACTCATAAGTAAGGCTTCCATTCTCATTACCCATGCGGGATAATTATCTCTGTCTAGTTTGTCAATGGAGATATGATCTTCCATACTCCTTTCCTTCTGCTGCAACCTTTGAGCTTAAAGGATAAAAAATAATACCTTTTGGAGTTCTTTGTGTATGAAGATACTTTTGAAGTAACCTTTTGATGCCTTGTGTCTTCAAATGCTTCACCTTTCAACCTTTAATGAAAAACTTTTCAAAACTTGTCGTACTTTTGCCGCCTTCTGCTCTTTAGGACCTTTTTGCTCTGATACCACTTGTTGATGTGTGAAACATCACAAGAAATGAGTTAATGTGACACTAGAAAACCTCTATGGTCACCATTAACTCATTTCCACTCAAAACTTTGAGAAATGATAGCCAAAACCAAAAACTTTACTTCTTCAGATTTTTCCAGTCACTAAAATGACTTACCTTTAGTATTTTGCTAATCTCTCTTAGCACAAATATTATTTCTCCAAGATCCTTTAGTGGATGAAAGTAGAAGATAAGAGCTTTTCAACAAGCTATTATTTGCAACAAATGGATCTCCAGAACTCAAGATATAGCCTTCACAAGATGACCCTATATGACTTCCAAAAGTGGAAATTTTGCTTGTTTTAGTAAATTTGAGTGTCTAAAAATGAAAACTTGATGCCTAGCATCGAATTGCAACCAAAAGTCGATGCCAAGCATCGACTTTGAGCTTTTTTAACCACTTTTTCAGTGCCAGAATTACCCCTTGAACACAGGATATGAATAAAGCACTTTTATGCTAGAAGTCGATGCCAGGGATCGACTTTATGTTGAAACTCGATGCCAGACATTGAGTTGCTCCACAAACTTCATGTTTTTTAGAAGATTCAACAACAGGTAACACTCAGAGAATGAAAACAATGACTTAGCAGCACAAACTCGATGCCAGGCATCGCCTTGCTTGGAAAACTTCAACTTTTGAAAACATTTCACACAAGACAAACTCTGGAGATGGAAGAACAAGGCTTATACATAGAAGTTTAATAAACTCTTTCCATAACTATGAAACCTCACAAATTCATAGGTGCTTTCTCACGCAGAGAAGCTCGACTATTCTCAGTCATACAAAATGAGTTCTAACTCACTCTCTCATTGTCTTCCTATTCGCGTCAGTTGATGCAGACTAACTTATATAGTTTTTCTCAATCTCGTGACTTTTAAAAAAATTCTAGAACTAAAGTGAACTAACTTTACAAATATAATACACTTGTGAATTTGTCCCTTCACATAGGCATGTGATTTTCTTCTAAAGCTTTGACCTTCAAATATATGTCCAATTAGTGAGTGTTTCTCCAGATGGTGGTTGTCAAAGACTGACCAACCCCCAATGTAGCCAAAAGGAATATTAGCCACATACACACACACACACAAACTTAATAGTAGATATGAAAGATACTTGGTACTCAACGTTATAATAGAAATTATCATAGTAAGTTGTCTCTTGCTCAACAAAGATATGTATGAGCTAGTAAGCATGAAGCAAAAATCACTGGTGAACACATGCATGTCATAAGAACTAACCCAACTTGAGTAAAAAAAGAATGTAAATGTGGTGATAATGATCCCTTCTCTGGATAAAACTATCCAAGTAGCCAATTAGCACACAAGTGGTGAAAGATGCACTTAACCAACTTCCAATGCTTCACACCTTGGCAATGCATAAACCTACTCCCCTGGGAGATAATCAACTGAATACTAGGCTGCATTATGCATGGGTAAATCCAGCATCCAACAACTTTTTGGTAGAGAACACATCAAATGCATCTCCAACATGATGAACAATCAATTTTAAACATGTTTCTTCAACAGCAATAGCTTTGCAATCTTCAAGGCTAGAATGCTTCAATAATGTGTTAAAGTATCTAGTCATGCATGGGTATATCCATTGAAGACAAAGTCCGAAGTGTTCATGTGCTTCAAACAGCTTTTGGTTTTGGCTGAAAATTTGTCAGCATGTAAAATGGGCACCCTCCGTTCTGATCGAGGGGAGGAATATATGTCTTCTAATTTTAATGCATTTCTGGCTGAACGTGGGATAAAACACCAGTGTACACTACTGTATACACCTCAACAAAATGGTGTTGGTGAACGAAAGAACAGGTCCCTCATGGAGATGGCGAGGTGTATGGTCAAGAGTTAGGCTTTACCACATAGTTTCTGGCTTGAGCCTGTCATGTGTGTAGCATATGTACTTAACAGGTGTCCCACTAAAGCACTGTAGTCTATCACTCCATATGAGACTTGGCATGATTGCAAGCCATCTGTTGCTCATCTACGTGTTTTTTGTTGTCTCGCATATGCATTAGTGCCTGAACAACATCACAGAAAATTGGATGATAAAGCAGTAAAATGTATTTTTGTTGGGTACAGTTCTGAAAGTAAAGGCTATCGTCTGTATCATCCACAGACTAAACGCATTCTGGTTAGCCGTGATGTTGTTTTTGTGGAAGATGCTATTCAGCCATTGCTTTCATGTACTAAGGAGACATCTGTTAGCTCCAAAGACATGTATGATACTTTGCTTCCTCTTTTTACAGGTGGATAGTCTAGTGCTGGTCCTAATGAGGCAACTTCTCAACCTTTGCAAGTTTTAGGTCATGTTGTAGATCATTCCATTTCTGATGCAGATTTACATGATGCACTTGTTGATGAGAGAGCTGATATTGAGCAAGCAAAAACTATGCCAAAATGGCTGGTGCAGACTTTGCGTGACATCAAATTAGATGCACCTCTGTCATATCATACTTGTTCAGGCTCTCATAGTGCCTCGTTTGCATCAGATTGCTATGCTATGGCTGCATCTAGTCTCTGTGATGAGAATGAGCCTGTTTTGTTTGATGAAGCACAAAATTCAGAAAATTGGATGGCTGTTATGCAATCCAAATATGATGCCATAATGAAGAATGGTACTTGGTCTTTATGTGACTTGCCTCCTGGCAAGAAGGCCATTGGGACTAAGTGGGTATACAAGCTAAAGCGTAAGCCTGATGGTACAATTGACAGGTATAAGGCTAGATTTGTTGCAAAGGGTTATGCGTAGGAAAGAGGCATTGATTTTGATGAGACCTTTGCACCTACTTGCCGAATCACTACAGTTTGTAGCATTTGTGCACTTGCAACTCATCATGGTTGGAATGTACATGAGTTGGACATTAAAACATCATTTCTAAATCGTGACTTGCATGAAGAAGTGTATGTTTTCCAGCCCCGTGGCTTTGTGCAAAAAGGGCATGAAGACCAGGTGTGCAGGTTAGAGAAGGCATTATATGGTTTAAAGCAAGCACCACGTGCTTGGTATGAGAAGATCCATTCCTATCTGATTGCACATGGTTTTGAGAACATTCCAACTGAAAGCACCTTATATTGTAAGCGTGCTAATGATGTGCTTATGATCATTGTTGTCTATGTTGACGACATGCTGCTCATTAGACCTATTGAGAAGCATATTGCTGATTTTAAAGCTGATTTGCATGCCTCATTTGAGATGTCTGATTTGGGGCATTTGCATCACTATTTGGGCATTCTGTTTATGCAAGTTGATGGTGGAATGGCTTTGTGTCAAACAAAATATATTGACATATTATTGCAGTGTTTTGGCCTTGAAGACTGTAAGCCTATTGCCACTCTTATGGAGACAGGTTTACGATTGAGTCTTCATGATGCTGGAGATGCATTTGATGTTGTTCTCTATCAGCGGGCTGTTGGATGCTTGATTTACTTATGCATTACTCGGCCATATATTTAGTTTGCTGTCTCACAGATGAGCATGTTTATGCATTGCCCAAGAGTCAAGCAATTAAGCGCATCTTTCGCTACTTGAGTGGTACTCGGCTACTTGGGTTGTTTTATCCCAATTGGGGATCATTACCACTAGATTTGCATGCTTTTTCTTACTCTGATTGGGCTGGTTGCTATGACACTCGTGTGTCCACTAGTGGCTTTTGCTTCATGCTTGGTAGCTCATGTATATCTTGGTTGAGCAAGAAGCAGCCTACTGTGGCCACTTCCAGTTGTGAGGCTGATTATAGGGCAACTTTCGCAGTGACTGTTGAGTGTGTGTGGCTGAGACACCTTATGGTTGATTTGGGTGTTGGTCAGTCTTCTGCCACCACCATCTTCATTGACAATCAGAGCGCATTGGTAGTTGCGAGGAACCCTGTGTTCCATGCTCGCACTAAGCACATTGAGGTGCATTATTACTATGTCAGGGAGAGGTTCTCTGTTGGGGAGATCAGCTTGGCATATGTGCCCACGCAGGAGAACATTGTAGACCTTTCCACGAAGGCTCTGCCTAGGGAGAAGTTTCAAGCTTTCTGCAAAGCTTTGGGCTTCCTTCCTTTTGTAGAGTGATTTCCACATAGCTTGGCACTTCCTTATACATGAGCATCACTCCCAGGTGGGATTTGTTGATATATTTAGGTAGTGATGTGTGTGAACACACAAGGACTGCCAGGGCACTTTTTTCCCTCTTTAGGAGGTTTTTTTACCCCGGCTTGTATATACGCCTATCGCTCTAATGGGCTACTTATCTTTGTATATTATCTAGTAATACATTCAGTATTGTGTGTTGTGCTTCAAGCTTCTTCTCCTTCCTTGTGCTGTTTGCGTGCTTTCGCAGATGTCCATCTCCAACATGAACACACTTAGGAACACTGGGGCAATTTTTTCCCTCTTTAGGAGGCTAATTTTTCGTCTACTTTTATATACACCTATAACCCTAATGGGTTACTTAGATTTGTACTTTCACTTGGTAATACATTCAATATTGTGTGTTGTGCTCCAAGCTTCTTCTTCTTCCTTGTGCTATTCATGTGCTTCCGTAGGCCTCAAACTCCACTTCATCTAGGGCACCGACACTCCTCCGATCACAATCTCAAAATAGCATGAAATTTGGTGAGCATACTCTGAGCTCATTTCGGCCTTTGAACACACTATTGTAGCACTTGTGTAGCCAATTTTCTCTTTTTGTTCCAAACATATATACAGGTTTTGGTTCGCTCCTACAAGTGCCTCAGAGTCTACTACATGTTTAGTGGAACTTAATAGGGTAGTTCTATTCAAATTTTTGAGATACAATCATTTTTGTGCATTAGGGCATTTTAGTCAGTGTCCATGGCTAAAAGCAATGATGTATTTCATATGTTGGCTGTTGAGGATAAGTTGGATGGTACCAATTACCCATTATGGGCATATATGATGTGTCATATATTGGTCACAAAAGGACTGTGGAATATTATATAAGGTGTTGAAAGATGACCTACTACACCTGCAAATACAATTTTTGAAGGTGATATAAATGGCGTTGAAGATGATGATCTTCAAGTTCTTATTCATCCTTCAATTCTTGCTCCACCTATTGCAGAGAAACTTCGCCGAGATGGCAGAGATGCTCAGGCACATGCACTAATAGCCTTGTCTATCAAATGTGCCATTATCCCTCATATTCACTCTTGCAAAACAGTAAAGGATGCTTCGGATACACTAACCACTTTGTACAAGGTAAGAAATAAAGTTCATGTTGCTTACCTTCGAAAAAAGTTGGAGATTGAGCATATGAATGAAGGAGATTTTGTGAACAAGTTTTTGACAAAAATCAAAGGTTCGAAGGAGCAATTGATTTCTATTGATGAAGTCTTTCTAGACAGTTCACTTTGTGATGACTGTTTTGAATGGTCTTCTAGATTCATAGAAGAGTTTTGCTTCTACTCTTTGGAAAAGGTAAATGGAGCTCATCTACTAGTAAGCAAAAATTTGCTAACTCTGCACAGTAAAAAAGGGAAGACAAAGATGAGAAGAAAACAAAAAAGGAGAAACTATTTTGCAAATAATGTAAGGGGATTGATCATGTCATAAAGAGGTTTCCAAAAGTAACTACAAAAGAGGCAAAGAAAAAAAGAGTCCGGAGTGGTTGTTACAGAGGCATCTACACCTAAAATAGAGTCTACTAATCTTGTGCAGAATGAAGAATGAGAATTTACTACTGTTTGTAGTTATGACCCATCTTCTCATGAACAATGGATGTTTGTAGTAGACTCAGATGTTTGGTACTTTGACAGTGGGGAAACTAAATATATTACTTTGCAAAGCAGTTTCTTTGGTTCACTTGAGTTTGCCCCTAGAGGGAATACTGTCACATGCACTAACAACTCCTCTTATCCTGCAATGGGAGTTGGTAAGATCATTATGACTACTACTAATAGTAGTTCTTTCACATTATCAGATCATTTGTTTGTGCTAGGGATCAAGAAAAAGTTGTTATTAATTTCATCATGTCAGGCCGCTGGAAAGGAATATTATTCAATTTAGTAGAAATTGTAATTAGGAACAGACATGCACCGAAAGGATGTCGCGCAAACATTGTAACTCTTTTCTGATAATAGAAGAAGTAATTGGAAGCAAGCGACAGAGGCGTCACCAAACTATTCATCTGGGTGATGTGCTCGAGTTTGGTTCTGACACAAGTTCTTTACATTGTTGTATCGTATGTATTGTCGTTGTTCGGTATTGATTAATTGTGGTACTGTGTTAATGTTCGATTACGTTATTGATGAATTGCAAGTATAGAAGTGAGCACTAGAGAGATTTTGTGTATTTGGGTATGGTGATGGTTATATGTTGTTATGCACTGGAGATTAGTAGTTAGGTCTATCAGAATTGTCAAAAAAGTAATGAAATGATTGGGAAAATACATAAAGGGCCTCTGTATTACAGACCTTGACCATCCCGAGAACCCAATTGAAGTCGGAACAATAGTTATAACCAATCCGACCAGAAATCAAATTAACACTGGTGCCGTCCATGGGGCATGGAGTAGCCAGTCGACGAACAAATTAGGATTTGAGAAAGAATCCTATGATATATGCCTGTAACGCATTTAGGAGAATCGTACCCAGAGTACAAAAGGGATCAGCATCCCTGGAAAGTTCCTAGCATGGTGGGAATGCCTCCTAGTGGTAGTGGTGGCAGACAATCATCGGAAGGAAAGTGGGAAATATGGGCTAGTGGAGTGCCACCTCAGCATTTCCTTGTGCACGGACTATAGGGTATACCAGAAGCACAATCAACCCCATCCACGGAAAGTACGGTGGGGGAAGTAATTGCTGGTTTCGGTGATAGTGTGGAAAATTCCGGTAGCAGTTTGTGGAATTTTGATGGTAGTTCGGACAATTTTGAGATCAGTTTGCAGAATTTCAATGACAGCTCTACTTCGGAGTTTGATTTTGAAGAAACTAGTGTATTGTTGGATGAAAGTTCTGGTGAAAAGTTTACCTCAAAAGCTAGCTATGAGGCATGGAAGTTGGGTGTAGGCATGTGTGATCGACTTAACGATATCAAATTATAGGAGAATTTGCAAGGTGGCGAGACGACACAGTAGCAATTAGGTTTAACTTGTTCAAATCATTTGGCAGTGATACTTCCTCTTGATTTAATCAACATGAGTGGTTCACAACAACAACAACAACAACAACACCAACAACAGCAACACCAGCAGCAGCAACAACAACAACAACAACAACAACAACAGATCATACCACCACGATCGGTACCTGTTGGATTTACATATAGGAAATTTGG
Source organism: Ceratopteris richardii (assembly GCA_020310875.1). Classification (NCBI taxonomy): domain Eukaryota; kingdom Viridiplantae; phylum Streptophyta; class Polypodiopsida; order Polypodiales; family Pteridaceae; genus Ceratopteris; species Ceratopteris richardii. Next base: position 91,030,051 of record CM035437.1, read on the forward strand.
AGGATTTCTTGGTGATGATCCTGATGCCCATGTGCATACTTTTGAAATCAATTATGCTGTACTCAACTATCAGCGGATCCAACATATAAGGCTATAGTGTTCCAATCTGCTCTAGTTAATGAGGTTGCCCGGTGGTTAACCGAATATGACATTAATCATTTCGATCAATATGACAATGTTAAGGATGCCTTCTTACAACGTTTTCGATTAAAGAAAAATGCGGTTGAGATCTTTGACTATTTGCAAAACAATAGACAAAAACCACATCAGAATGTGCAAGAGTATGCAACTTTATTTCGTACTCATCTAGGCAACTGCTGATGGCGCATGCTAACCTACTGGATGACGTGATTACTTAGTGGTTTATTAATGGATTAAACCCTCAGCTCAAACAATTAATGATTATACAATGTGTGGGTGGTATGACCTTGGATGCGGTAATAGCCATGGCATTGCAGTTGGAGCATATAGTTGGCTGTTTCACTAAAGATCTGGATTGGTTAAAGGCATCCAAGAGCATGAGCGAGGATCCATTGAAACAGGTGTACTGCACAAAATGTAAGAACCGAGGACACACTACTTTTGCATGTGCATTAAACCAAATGTACTGCACTATTTGTAATACGGCGAGTCATTCTACCGAAATGTGTCCATATAATGCCAAGGTACAAACCAGACCGACCGTAGATGCCATAATACAGGCGCAGGGACAATGGGCTACCCACTATGTACCACCGCATTTGAAAAATACTTCTTACCAAAGTTACAAAACTTACAGGGGACCGCGAGCAAACAATTTCAGACAGACTCGATGGAACTCAGGCCAATCGGGTGAAGGTATATCTCTTCTACCACCAAGATGCCATTTTTGTGGCGAGATTGGACATATCCGTAGATATTGCAAAGAGGCGTCCGAGTATGATAAACGAAGAAAAGAACGACAGCATCCAATGGCGAATATGGTATATATTTCAGTAGTAGATACCCAAGCGACAACAATTCAAACAGGTAATTCCAGAACAACAAAAGTCATTTTGAACACAGCTCCCTAAAGAGTAATGGGTATATCATGCACCAAACTCACTGGATGCACCCTAGATTGATCCACCATTCTCACAAAAAACTAAACAGCTTCAATCTGAGTCCATCCTAACCGTTTACAAAGTATGGTTGTAGCAATATTCACACCGGAGCCTCCATCAATTAACACTTGAGTAATTTTGTGGTTTTTATACCATACCGTAATTAAAGGAACAGCATGGTCCACCATAGAATCAATTTTTGGACTAATAGTTATCATAGTAGGTGTACACGAAGATCTTGGACTAATTTATTGTTGGAATTGTTGTCGTATGCCTGGAACCAAGGCTAACAGTTACCCCAATGGCATTGTAATAGAATAGTCCACACAGAGTCAAGATTCGACGTACCCAATACTGAATTTGGTGGACTCTTCGGTGACACTTTCATCGGACTCATATCTTCTGGTGGTAGATTCGGTACTGTCTGCTGGACCACAGGTACCGGATCGAGGAAGACAGTTGGTTCTTGACTGGCCCATATACTAGCTTTGGTAAAAATTCTCTATTGTTCTCGAATGCCAGGCTCAAAAATCTAAGCAGCCGGTTGTAACTTCTTGACTGGCCCATATACTAGCTTTGGTAAAAATTCTCTATTGTTCTCGAATGCCAGGCTCAAAAATCTAAGCAGCCAGGCTCAAAAATCTAAGCAGCCGGACCGTGTCTCAAGTCTCGATTACAACTTACTATTCGGGAGTCCCTAGCTGAAACAAGCAAAAGTGTTGCAGGATTGGTCTGCACACAAACTTATTTTCAAAAGAAATCATCGGAAATATGTGCTACCCTTGGACGAGATGAAGCCCTACGACCTTCATGCTCAACCTTACATGGCCGGACCTGTGCATATGTTGGATGGACTTTCAGATGATGAAGAAGAAGATTTTCTCAATGCTAATGAGGATTTGCTAGCCCTGGGTACATTCGACTTCCAAGCGATTGTAGATAATTGGAATCCGGTCATTTGTACGGTAGTTCTGTTTACCGAAGAAGTGGATCCAATTTCGGATCAAGTTTTGAATGCCAAAAATTTACACCAAATATTCCAATCAGCTGAGGATATATCCATGCCCCGATAGTTTTATGTACCAAAAGATTAGCTAATCACTTGTAATTTGGGAGATGAGGCTACTCGGTGATTGGTCAAGCTTAAGGCTGGGCTACCGAAAACTTTTCAAAATGATTTACTATAGTTGCTGACAGAGTTTCAAGATGTATTCGTGTGTGACTATCGAGATATGAAAGGGTTGCACCCTCGCATCTATCAACACCATGTGATGCTGAAACGGGATGTGCATCCAATTAAACAACCTACTTATCGAATGAATCCCAATTATTCTACTCAAGTGAAAGCTGAATTGGATCGCTTGTTGAAAGTAGGCTTAATTGTCCCCATTGAGCATGCAGAATGGATTTCGCCTATTGTCATTCTCCCAAAGAAAAACAAGCAATTACGTATCTATGTGGATTACCGAAAGTTAAATGCGGCAACAGTGCTTGATCCCTTTCCACTCCCCTTTTTGGATACGATGCTTGATGATGTTGTTGGACAAGAAATGTATTCCTTTTTGGATGGTTATAGTGGCTATAATCAAGTGCGCATGGCCGAAATGGATATACCAAAGACTGCATTTATTACAAACTAGGGCGTATATGCATGTACGGTGATGTGGTTCGGTCTCCGCAATGCTCCCAGTACCTTTCAACGATGCATTCAGGAAATATTTTCTCCCTACTTAACCACATTTATACGGGTGTATTTGGATGATTTTTCATTATGTAGTGATGCATCTGCTCACCTCTATCACCTACGTTGCTACTTTTCTAAGTGTAGGGAGTTTCATTTGTGCTTAAATCCCAACAAGTCGGTCTTTTTAGTTTCCTGTGGCAAATTGGTTGTTCATATCATTTCACAACAAGGCATTCAAGTGGACCCTGGTAAAGTGAAAGCCATGTTGAAGGCACCTACCCCTACGACATCAAAGGAAGTTATGTGATCCCTGGGACAAATATGCTGCCATGGATGACATCTTTGGTGGCTCGCACATGTAGCTATTACTCTGAATCGGTTGATTACTAGCAATCTGTTAAGTGTAAAATAGTGACGTTGTGTTACTGACTAGCCGAAATCGTTACCGATCAAATATTAAACGTAAAATAGTGATTCACCATAAACTGTGTTAAACTTTCAGTATCATTACCGAAAGGCGTTACGAGACCAACGTGGGTTCTTGGGTGGTAGGTGTCTGTTAGACAGAGGCCCTGCACTCTTTTCCCAATTCTTAGTCACAACATCAAAAACACGAATGCGCGTCTTAGCTCAGTTACTGGCAGTAACTAGACAATATTTGGTTTCTATACCCCTGCGTACCGAACTTCTCCAGACTAACCTGCTATTGGAACAGAGCAATAGTCCATTTTACAGATTCACTAGTATGTAATAGATCAACCAGAGTGAATACGATAGAAGACAGATTCACTCGTCACAACACTTTCCAGTGGTCTCAACTAAAAGTTTACGTTTACTGAAAGCAATAGTTCGTCCTCGTCACCGAATGCAATAAGTTCAGTAAAACAAACAGAACATACTCAACAGTGCATCAAGTTGTCAAATCAACTCACGCAGTAATATAACTACTCAGACTGACTCAGGATACTTTAACAACTGAAGAACACACGACAATACGATGCGATAACAATACTCAGACACACAATCCGTCATTCAACTACCCGTTATGGTGAACTTCAGTATAAACAGACGATGCAGAACTCAACACTAACAATACTCAGAACTTCACAACAGTGTAAACAATACTCTGACAAATAATTAGGCGAACAATCTGGCAATTCCAGAAAAAGACGTCTCTCTGACCATTCTCCTTACATTGCTTTATATAGAATTTACAAGATGCGCGTACCAATTTTTCACACGTATTTCGAAAACTCCGTTACATCCGGCAGTCATTACATTTGTCCCACTTCGGCGGCCGACTAACACAATCCTTGATAGTTTGTGTGGAATGAGGAGTGCCAAATTGCATTTGATCGGCTGAAAACAATCTTAACCCAGGCTCCTATTCTACAAGCACCAAACTGGTAGCTTTCGTTCCATGTTTTTGTGGATGCATCGGACATTTCTATCGATAGTGTGCTCATGCAACAACAGGATAAGTGGTTCTGCCCTATTTATTATGCTAGTCGATGATTAGTTGCTGTTGAACAGAATTATTCTGTCATTGAGCGTGAATGTTTGGGTTTGGTTTATTCGGTGAAGAAATTTTGGCATTATTTGCTGGGACGACCATTTACCTTTCATGTGGATCATGCAGCTCTGGTTTATCTTGTCCATCAGCAACATTTAGGGGGCAGATTAGCCAGGTGGGTGTTGTTGCTGCAAGAATTTGATTATGAGGTTATTCATTGTCTGGTGTGAGTGCATGCTCTTGCTGATTTCTTATCTCGGCTTGATTCCGGTGAACTTCCAGGTGGAATTGATGATACTACCCCTGCTAACTATGCGACTGATTTGGTACAGGATGATTGTCAGGAGCTCCGTGTGACACCTTCGTATTATGATACTCTGATGATTTTTCTCACTAGTGGATGCTCCTCCACTAATACTTCCACTTCTGCTCGTCGTAAACTGGTGATATATAGTGGACGATTTCGGATCATTGTAGGACAATTGTATTACATGGATCCATTTGGTGCGCTCTTACGATGTATCCCTCCACATGAAGTTCCTTCGATTATTGACATGGGCCATTCTACTTCTTCTAGTGGTCATTTTTCGGTAGATCTTACTTATCGAAAAGTTATACAAAGTGGCTTATGGTGGCCCACTATGCAATGTGACATTGCTGCTTATGTCAAATAGTGTGATGCTTGCCAACGATTGGGGCAACCTTTACAATGATATCATTTCCCACTGTAGCCTGTCTCTCCCCTTGAGCCTTTTCAAAAGTGGGGCTTGGATTTCATTGGACCCATTACACCTTCTGCTACGGTTACTAATCATCGGTATATACTTACCTGTACTCATTATGCTACTCGATGGGCTGAAGCCTCGGCTTTACGGTCCTCAACTTCATCGGTGATGGTCAAATGTTTGATGACTGATGTTTTTCCTCGCTTCGATCTTCCTTTAGAGATTGTTTCTGATCAAGGCACACATCTTGTTAATTCCTTATTGCAAGCGCTTACCCGCACCCTAAAGATTGTCCATAAATTTAGCTCCCCGTATTATCCTTGTGCCAATGGACTTGTTGAAAGTACCAATAAGGCCCTTCTTAACATGCTAAAGAAACTTGTGCTGGAATGTCCAAAGCATTGGGATCAATTCCTTCCTTCGGTCCTATGGGCTTACCGTACTACTTATAAAGTTGCTACAGGAAATATGCCTTTTAAACTGCATATGGTTTGGAGGCAATTGCACCCATGGAATTGGTGGTACCTAGTTTACGGGTGGCATTGGATCATAAGCTATTACCGGAAGAGTCCTTTCCTTTTCGGTTGGATGTGTTGCGGTCTTTGGATGAACAATCTGGAAAGTTTTCTGATGCTACAAGAAGTGCAACTGAGGCAAGCTAAGACACATGATCAATTTCTTCAAACTCCTGTTTTTACGAAAGGACAATCGATTCTTTTTTATAATGCTAAGTCTAATCGTTCAACGGGCAAGTTCAAGCTTCGGTGGTTTGGTCCCTACCGTATTGCAGATCAGGTTGGACTTGCTACTTTTCGGTTATCCACTTTAAATGGTACTCTTCTTCATAAACCCATCAATGGGTCAAAACTTCGTCCGTATTATGACATGAATCCATCATCCTAATTACTTGATGGTATTTTTTATTATTCATCTGGTTTATGTTGGTTTTGTCTCCTGACTTCTATTCCCATTACGCGTACTCTGGTTGACCGTCTGATCGTAAGATTCCCGTTTTATTACATAATCATGATTAGCTGCCGCACTACACGTTTGGGATTTTGTTAATGCGTGAATGTCGTCATTATGCATGCATGTTCCCAACCACTAGTGATGATTGCATTTTCTACCCGCACTTTCATTCGGCATTTTTACTTAACCAAGTTCTTTGTCCTCTTTTCCGCTATTGTGTACGTGTGCTATGTGTCTTCCTTACTGTTTTGTGTATTCGCTTTCTTTTGCTCACCATGAAAGCTCTAGCAAACATTACCACATTCCGTGCTGGCCTATCTCCCAACTTGAACGAGTTTTTGCATGCACGCGGGCTATTGGTGTTCTCTGAATTGCCATGGCATTCAGTGGAATGTCACGTGTTCTTTGCTCAAGTAATCGCTGTTATTGTCAATATCCCTCAGACAGAGACATGTTGGCTGATCACATGTCTCAACCCGCACGCAGTAGTGACTCTAAACACCGTGGCTGAGGGATTCCATCTCCCTCAAAATGGCAGTGTAGATGTTCCCCTATTGCCAATGATGACCATGATACAACTCTTCCCGTGCCAACCTTCTAACGAATTTGCAATTCTATGCTGACCTGAACTGGAGTGCTCTACCCTACAATTTCTAGTGGCTGCACTCAATCTCCAGAAATGCACCTACGGCATCTCTCATCATTTTTACTCTATGATCGACGTTGCTGCCCGCGAAGCAGTTAACTCGTCGTTATTTTTCTTTCGGTGCATTCACCAGGAATGTGAAGCGATCTCTCGACAGCTCATGAAAGGTGATATCCCTCAAACTCGACTCCCCCATCTTCTTTCTTTCCTTCTTCTAGCGGTTCACCTTGTGCAACCTCCTCCAATGAATACTCTCCTATTCCACGAAGAATCAGTGCAGGTTATGGAGGTTGAAGACAATGACGATCTCCTATAATTCTTTTGGGGAAAGCGTAGGAAACTCAGCCCCTCGTAGAGTGAAGCACAACCATCATCAACCGTCAATCTGCAAGACACCGCTTCTTCTGCACATATCCTTTCCGCCCCACCTTCTCCTAAGGGTCCAGTTAATACAGACACGGTTATGGAAGATGTTCAACCTATTGATACAGTTGATCAGCAGTAGATGCACTCTATTGAGAAAGCACGTGACACAGTCGTGGAATCTGTGAACATGATGAAGCAAACACAAAACGAGGCGTTGCTGGTTCATCTGGATGTTCAACCTGTTACGGTAACCCCACTTGTACATCCTTCTTCACTGAAAGCTACGCCACCTCCCATTTCCCCTTCCAAAGTGCCATTACCTCCTAGTCCTCGTCCTTCACCTCATCATTCGGTAGCCCTTTGCCATTCTCAACCTATCCCTTCCTCTCTCGATTATTCTCCCCCTTCCTCTTCAGCAACCATCTCTATTTGTCCTTCTAGACCCATTTCTACCTCTATAGTACCTGAATCCTTCGCTCAGTTAGCTCAAATCGGTGACTTTCTTATACACCTCTCCAAGCAACTCCCTCATCAAATACATGATGCCCACCAGTCTCTGTGTACCGAATACCAATCGGATTTGTTGGAAGCAGGCATCACACCTCTCCAGGAAGAGATATTAGTTGCCAAAGCATATTCAAATTTATTACAGGAGCAGATTACGATTTTACAGGGATAAGTGACTGAAAAGGATGACATCATAGCAACTCGAGACGTTGAGATTCTTCAACTCAAACAAGCAATGAAAAACAAGGAGGATGTTATGTGTGCACTAGGAAACTTGTTAGATACCACTTTTAGTCAGTTTCTTATGGTAGAGAAGGATTATCAAGTGATAGCAGAAAAAGTGTTACAAGCGGAGTCCGAGCTTAAGAAATGACTGAAGAACTCTTCCATAAAAGCGAGACTCTGGAGGATGAAATCAGATGGACCATCAAGCTCAAGAAGGATATTGAAGCTATTGAGAAAGGAAGATAGGATTTCTTCAAAACTATGCAGTTCCAACAACAAGAATTAGAACGTAGAGAAAAGTAACTAGGTATATAGCAGGAGCGCATCTCCAGGATTGATGCAAAAATCGAAGAAGCAAAGTTATGAAGAGATGCCGCGTTGGCCAAAGATTTCTACTTGCAAGAAGCCTTTTTGCAAAACCAGGCTAACCTTTTGCTATCACAAGTCATCGCTTCCAGCTCTGTGCTGACAGATGCCCACCTTGTAGAACCTCAAATCTTACAAGATATGTTAGAATCTTTAAAGCAAAAAATTTCCCGCACGTTCGTGCCAGTGTCAGGCCTCCGGAAAGGAATATTATTCAATTTAGTAGAAATTGTAATTAGGAACAGACGCGCACCGAAAGGATGTCGCGCAAACATTGTAACTCTTTTCTAATAATAGAAGAAATGATTGGAAGCGAGTGACAAAGGCGTCGTCGGACTGTTCGTCTGGGCGATGTGCTGGAGTTTGGTTCTGACACAAGTTCTTTACATTGTTGTATCATATATATTGTCGTTGTTTGGTATTGATTAATTGTGGTATTGTGTTAATGTTCAATTGCGTTATTGATGAATTGCAAGTATAGTGGTGATGATAAGTGAGCAGTAGAGAGTTTCTGCATATTTGGGTATGGTGATGGTTATATGTTGTTATGCACTGGAGATTAATAGTTAGGTCTGTTGGAATTGTTAGAAAAGTAATGAGGTGATTGGGAAAATACATAAAGGGCCTCTGTATTACAGACCCCTGACCATCCCAAGAACCCATGTGAAGTCGGAACGACAGTTATAACCAATCCGACCAAAAATCAAATTAACAATCATTAGCCAAGATTGACTTGGTTGTAAAATTTGTTGATGACAAATGTATAGTTCATGTTCTGTCAAATGGTGATGTTATTATTGCTTCCGGAATCTTATATTGTAGGCTCTATAAGCTCATAGATTATGAAAAATATGTGAATGATTCAGCATGAGCACTTGAATATTCTGAGGCTATGTTAGATGCTAAGCTTTGGCACACACACATTGGTCATCTAAATTATGCTAGTTTGCTACACCTACACAAACCTGAAATGGTGTCCTCTTTGCCCAAACTTGAGGCACATTGTAAACATGTTTGTGAAGGCTATATTTTGGGCAAAATGCAGCATTCCTCCTTCCCAAAATATGGTTCAATTCAAGCTACTTGAAAATTGAAGCTTGTCCACACAGATGTCTGTGGTCCTATGCAAACACCCTCTTTTGGGAACTACCTTTACTTCCTGTCATGATGTTGTTTTTTTGGAAGATGCAATTTAGCCATTACTTTCATTTATGAAGGAGGTATGAGTTAGCTCCAAAGACATGTATGACACTTTGTTGCCTCTTTTTATAGGTGGACAATCAAGTTCTAGTCCAAATGAGGCTATTTCACAACCATTACAGGTTTCACATGATGATGAAGATCATTCCATCTCTGATGCATATTTACATGATGCACTTTTTGATGAGAGGGCTTATATAGAGGAGGCAAAAACTATGCCTAAAGGGTTGGTGTAGACTTTTCAAGATAGCAAATTAGATGCACCTCTATCATATCATGCTTGTTCAAGCTCTCATAGTGCTTCTTTTGCATCACATTGCTATGCTATGGCTGCCTCTATTCTTTGTGATGAGAATGATCATGTTTCTTTTGATGAAGCACAAAATTCAGAAAATTGGATGGCTACCATGCAATCAGAATATGATGCTATTATGAAGAATGATACTTGGTCTTTATGTGATTTTCCTCTTGGTGAAAAGTCCATTGGCACTAAATGTGTATATAAGCTGAAACTACTATAAGGAATACAGGGGCATAGCAACAATTAACATGATAGATTTTCACCGCTATGCGATTGTGCATTTCATCAGATCGGGCATATGAGTGTGGACCATCGTCCAAAGGATGTTAATCTCCATGTTATGTCTGACATTATTTTTGATGCTCGTAGCGACGTGCACAAAAGCTTCGCTAATTGAGCATTGCTTATATGACATAAAAGAGCATCGCATAGGCGATGCTCACTTGCATTGCTTATGAGACACAGTACAACATCACTTATGTGATGCTTTGCATGATCACATACACGATGGTTTTACATCACTTATGTGACACTGGTGTTTGACTTAAAAAAAAAACTTGGATCACTCTTCAATTGTCATTTTACATGCATCTAATCAAAGAGCTCTCCAACATTAAGATTTGCACTATGCTTACGAGCTCTCACAATCTCTTTTTGAATCTCTCTCTTATTCTCTCTCTCTCTCTCTTCTTCTTCTTCTTTCTACCTCTTTCTCTTTCAATTTCTATCTCCATCTCTCTCTCTCTTTGTCTTTTTTCTTCTCTCCTTTGATCTCTCTCTTTATTGTAGGTTGTTCAACAATTACATCAAGCATAAAATATGGTTAATTATTGTAAGTATAATTTTCATTGTTTGTATATTGTTTTTTTTTTTCATTAATTAAAATACTCATGCTTACTCAATCATATGCACATATACACATATACATAAACATGCACACTCACACATACACATGCACATACACACACATATACACACATGTACACATACACATGCACATACACATACACATACACACACATACACACACATATACACATATGCATATGCACAAACATATCTACAAACACATAAAAGGACATGCATGCATGATGCATGCATTATTGCATATACACACACATACACACATACACACATACTTATACACATGCATATGCAAATGGAGATGCATGCACATGCACATGCACACACACACATATAATATATATATATATATATATATATATATATATATATATATATATATATATATATATATATATATATATATATATATATATATATATATATATATATATATATATATATATATATATATATATATATATACACACACACACACATACACATACACATACACACACACAACATACTTATACACATACACATACATACATATACACACACATACAAATACACATGCACATACATACACACACATATGCACATACACTTACACATACACATGCAAATACAAGCATATACATACACATACACATACACATGCACATGCACACACATGTGCACATACACTTACACATACACATGCACAAACATACATGTGCACACACATACACACATACACACATACATTTACACATACACATGCACATACATACATATACACACTTATACACATACACATACACACACACATACCCATGCATATATACCTACACATAGACATACACACACATACATACACTTATACACATACACATGCACATACACACATATACACACACATATAGATATGCATATACGAACATACACATACACATACACATGCATATGCATAAAACATATCTACATGCACATATATACACAAATAGATACACACATATACATGCATATAGACACTTACACAAATATAGATATATACCTACATGTGCATACATACATTTTATACACATACAACTACACACACATACATACATATATTTATACACACAAAAACACATATAACATGAATGAATTATATAATTAAAGTGATAAATCACTTGTTAAATATAACAATAATAAAAATCATTAGAACAAGACTTTTCATTAATTACTACCATAGAAACAATTCAAAACATAACTGCAATAAGAAAATATATAGATATAAAAAATATGATGTAAAATATATATCCAATGCAATATATCAATCATCTTGATCATGATCATCCACATCATCATGTAAGTCCTCATCATCATGATCATCCTCATCACCATGATCATCTACATGATCTTATGTATCTGATGTGGCATCATGGGTAGAGGTGTGAGCACTGTGACAATCGAGATCATCCTACGTGTGTCTGCCTCTCCACCTCATCCATATCTGCCTCTCCATAATATTCTTGTATTACATATAACAAGCATAAATAAATAAAACATATAAAACATCAATAAAAATAAAAAAATTATACGAAATTTAATAATACTCACAAAAGCATTTGGATGATCTCGCATGTACTCACTCAGACGTTAATATCCACAATGTGTAGCAAAATCGATTTCCTTTTTCATAGGATATCTACCATAATCCTTTTGCTGCATTGAAATAAATAAAAAAGATTAACGATTAGTGTTTTAACTAAAAGAGAAAATATAGTTTCAATATTACATATACTTACAAATGTAGCTACAAAACCATGATGGCCCATTTGGCATAAGTGTGATGTATGACCTGACTCAACTCCCTTCTTTGCAGCAACCTGCATTTACTTAATGAAACAAAAATGCATATATTAATTGCAAAACATTTATAAAACATATGAGGATAATAAGTCACAATAATATAAACTATTAATTTGTATACCTTCTGTTGAGGAAATGATTGCGAAAGATGTAGCTATCTACAAATAAGTTGCCACGTCTCAGGTGGAATGTTAAGTCATCTCTTATTTTTTTCTACCATACAATATCTCTTGTTATTTTAAACTCAAACAAAAAAAAGGATCAGAATATAAAAAAAAATTAAATTTATAAACATGCATACACAGACACACATACATACTTACACTTACACATACATACACATACCCACACATATACATACACACACATACATACTAAATACATACCCACACACATACATATACATAGACATACATGGATACACATACACTTACACACACATACATACACTTACACATACATACATACACACACATACATGCATACACATACACATATGCATACACTTACACATACATACATACCCACACATACACATACATACACACACACATACATACACTTACACATACATACATAACACACACATACACATACCCACACATATACATACACACATACATACTAAATACATGCACACATACACATACACACATACACACATACACATACACATATACATAAACTTACACATACATACATACACACACATACTCACACACACATACACATACCCACACACACACATACATGCATACACATACACATATACATACACTTACACATACATACATAGGGAGAAGTTTGAATCTTTCTGCCTAGGGAGAAGTTTGAATCTTTCTGCCTAGGGAGAAGTTTGAATCTTTCTGCAAAGCTTTGGGCTTACTTCCTTTTGTGGAGCGATTTCCACATAGCTTGGCACTTCCTTATACATGAGTGCCAGCTCCTTGTTCACCGCATCACTCCTAGGGGGGATTTGTTGATATATTTAGGTAGTGATATGTGTGAACACACTAGGATCACCGGGGCACTTTTTTCCCTCTTTAGGAGGTTTTTTTCCCCCAGCTTGTATATACGCCTATTGCCCTAATGGGCTACTTATCTTTGTACATTCTCTAGTAATACATTCAGTATTGTATGTTGTGCTCCAAGCTTCCTCTTTTTCCTTGTGCTGTTCGCGTGCTTCCGCAGACCTCTAACTCCAACAGTCTCTTGACACGAATAAGTGCAAGCTTACTTATTATCAATTTTCAAAACTGTTTTGGATGGAGTAATGTATCTATTTTGGCACTATTAAGGTATAATTTTTAATTTTCTATCTATTTATATATACACACACATACACATACACATATAATTATATGCATACAGAAACATATACATGAATGCATACACACATACACATACATACAGATGTTATGAAAGTAAGGAAAAAGTGCATCGAATGAGCACTTTTTGTCTGCCCACCTTTAGAATCTTCAAGATACATTTGCTCCAGTCGACCTCATACCTTCACTTCTCTCCCATTTGATTCTAAAGGATGAGTGGACAGAAAGTGTTCATCCAATATGCGTACACATACACATAACATACACATACACATACATATATGCATGCACATACACATATACACACATATTTATTTATTTATTTATTTTCATTCATATCATCTTTTTATGAACGTACATGTTACTATTTGAAAAGTTTTTACCAAGCAAGAATAATCTTCCTACATCACATGATGAAATGAAGAAGATAATCAACAATCTTGGTATAGATTCTCAGTGTATACATGCATACACATACATACAAATGTTATGAAATTAAGGTCAAAGTGATAAGGCCAAAGTGCATCGAATGAACACTTTTTGTCCACCCACCTTTAGAATCTTCCATATACATTTGCTTCTCCCATTTTCTAGTCAACGTAATACTTGCACTGCGCTCCCATTTGATTCTAAAGGATAAGCGGACAGAAAGTGTTCATTCGATATGCATATTCATACACATACACATACACATACACATACACATACACATACACATACACATACGCATACGCATACGCATACGCATATGCATACGCATACGCATACGCATACGCATACGCATACGCATACGCATAGACATATGCATATAGATACACATACACATACACATACACATACATACACATACATACACATACACATAAGCATACACATACATATATGCATACACATACGCATAAGCATACACATACATATATGCATACACATACACATATACACACATACTTATTTATTTATTTATTTTCATTCATATCACTTTTTTTCATTAACTTGCAGGTTACTATTTGAAAAGTTTTTACCAAGCAAGAACATCCTTCCTACATCACATGATGAAATGACAAAGATAATCAACAATCTTGGTATAGATTATCAGTGTATACATGCATGTCCTAATGATTGTCTTTTATATAGAGGTGAATATGCATACTCTTTGGCATGTCCAAAATGTCAATCTCCTTGATATAAATACGAAGAGGGTAAAATCCCAAAAAGGGTATTGAGACATTTTCCATTGGCTCCACAAATTAAACATATGTTTCAAATCCCAGAATTATCAAAGCTTTTGACATGGGGATTTGATCATAAAAGTAATGATGGAGTAATGAGAATTCCAACAGATAGCACAGCTTTTCCACTTATTGATTCTAGATGGCCTGATTTTGCACAAGAGCCATGCAATCTAAAGTAAGGAGTTGCATTAGATGGGGTTAATCTGTTTTCGATGAAATCTAGTAAATGGTCAACATGGTCAGTGGTAGTCATCAACTACAATCTCCCACCATACCTTAGCATTAAAAAGAAACATTTAGTGCTTTCACTTTTAATCCCAAGAATGTTACACTTATGTGTTCCTCAAGTAGCTTTGATGTGAACCTTTTCCCTATACATGGGCACTTTTTACTCTAGTGCTGGCTAGAGGTTTTTTCCCATGTTAACACATACTTGATACACTCATATGTGGTGGTCCTTTGTACTTAGGGATATTATTCAGCTCTTACTTTAGTTCTGTTCATCGTCAATAGAGAGAGCTATTCTAGCCATCCATCTTCTCTATGTGTCTTGCTGCATTTGTGCTCCTTGTCGTACTACATTTGTGCTCCTTATGTATGCTTCTTGTGTGTCTCTCGCACTTCTACACACACCCAACAGTGGTATCAAAGTAGGTTCAGCTCCTTCTCAAGTTTTGGTTTTTCGCATCGCAATGCAGACACACTTTGAACAGTGCAAATCAACTTCGAAGTATAGAACAATGAATTTTAGTAGTCAAGAAAAATTTCCCGTACTCGCACTAAGGTTTTAATCCCATTTCAAATCCATTCATGCAGTTAGAATCAATGAGAGTGAAACTTGTTTGTGAGCTAAAATTTTAGCGTTCATTTTAGCTTTCGTCAAAGTAAGTATTTTTTCACATTCTTGTTCTCCTGTGAAATGGTGGGAAGGAATGACTTGTTTGGCATGCTTCAAGCTGAAGATAAGCTTGACGGGACAAACTATCCGATGTGTTCTTACATGATGAAGCATGTTCTTGTTGCAAAACAACTTTGGAACATAGTGGCAAATGTAGATCGAAGACAAGTAGGTTCTTCTACTTCGCAGTCTACTGTCATAGATGGAGCTTCTTCTTCAAGTACAGTGGTCTCTCCATCTCCAGCTACATAGGACCAACTTAGATGGGATGGAAAAGATGCTCAAGCTCATGCATTGATTGAACTTTTTGTGAAGCATCATATAGTTCCACACATTCGGTCATGTTCTACATCAAGACAGACATGGGACATGCTTCTTTGTATGTCCTGTGTAATGAAGCACATATTCCATACTTGAGGAAGCAACTTGAGGATGTATGTATGGCCGAAAATGAGTATGTATATGTGTATGTAACACACATCAAGGATTTGAAAGAGCAATTGGCAAACATAGATGAGATTATTCTAGATGCATCACTCATCTCTACATTGTTGAACGGATTACCATAATCTTTTCAAAGCTTTGCTACTACACCCCATTTGGTTACAAAAGGGAATCCCAATTATGTATGCATTTGATGAGGTCATGTCTCTTCTTTTGCAAGAAGAGCAATCTAGAGTGAATAGGAGTGGTTTGATTGAGGGAACTCAAGCACTTGCTATTTCACAATAGGGGAAAAACAAATATGGTTCAACTTTGGGTTCATCAAAACCAAAGCCTCAACCTTCCTCTTCCACTTATTCCTCTACTGATGCTGATTTGGAAAAGAAGAAGAGATGCAAATATTGCCGGGAGGCTGGTCATACTACTGATGAGTGTAGAATGATTGCTAAGCACAATGAAAAGAAGAAGGAATCCTGCATGTCTATTGTTGAAAATTCAGCAAATGCAAAGAATGATGAAGCTAACATGGCTCAAGATTTTTGGGCATGTGTTGTTACATGTCATTATGATGGATCTTTGCATTCTAAATGTATGGTTGTGAGTGAGACTGATTCAGATTCGTTCTTTGATAGTGGTGCTTCAAAGCACATAACATCATGCAAAAGATTTTTTGCTTCTTTGAAAGATGCACCTAAAGGAGGACATGTGGTATGTGCAAACAATGCCTCTTATCATATTATTGGAGTAGGAGAATTTGATCTTATGGCTGCAAAGGGAGGTGTGAAAAATGCATTGTATGTGCCCGATATCAAGAAGAACTTAATTTCAAGTTTGTTGATTGATTTCCAAAGAGGGACTTCATGTGCACTTTGTTGATGATAAGTGTATGGTTCATGAATTCAGCAATGATGATATTATCGTGATGTCTGATACATTATGCAATGGTTTGTATCGCATGGATACATGTAAGAGGGCTGCCTTGAATGCCTTGGTTGCTCATACTTCTTCCATGGCTGAAATGGAGCTTTGACATGCTCGTTTTGGTCACTTGAACTTCAATAGTTTGCTTTACTTGCAAAAGAAGGACATGGTTATTGGTTTGCCAACACTTGAGTCCATTGAAAAGCATGCATGTGAATGTTGCATTCTTGGAAAAACGAATCCTGCTTCTTTTCCAAAAGATATTCATTCACATAATACAAGAAAATTGCAACTTGTTCATAGTGATCTATGTGGTCCCGTAAGACTTCATCTTTTGGGAAGCATGTATATTTTGTAATTACCTTCATTGATGATGCTACTCGCCATACATGGATGTATCTTATGAAAGCAGGGTTTCTGTTCTGATAGAGATTCTCTAACTCCAACCAAGCATGATGAGAGGTTATGCAAGACCTGATCTGGGGTATAATATACCTCTTGACTCTCATAGCAATATATGAAAGTGCTAGTGCATCCCTTGAATCCCATATGGATTTCTCTTCTGTAGGAAGTAATCTAGTAGTAGTACGGACTCCTGATGATGAAAGAGTTTCTTCTTCTTCACTAACCTCTTATTGAGAAGAAATAGAAACAGCAGATCTTCTAGAAGATGAAGCAACATCTTCTCCGACTTGTCTTGGCCTTGGATAAGTTCCATTGACAATATTCCATAAGTCCTTTGATACTAACAAATTCATCATCATAAAACTCCACATTGGATAATTAGACATGCCCTCAAGCTTGTCTCCATTCTCAAGTCTATAGTCACTCATCTTGTTAAGGGTGTATGTCAACTACGCTCTGATACCAAATGTTGGTATTCTAAGCTCTGATGTTGGTAGTGGTTGTGGGCCACAATAACAATATATCACAAGTTTATAGGATCTTCCAACACATGAACCTTAACATACACATCTTAAGACTCAAAAATAGATGAGTGAGAGATAGAGATAGAATAGACAAGATTTCAAGTGTAACGGTAAGCTATGAGGCTCACCTACACTATCTATATTCAAATGTCAAATTACAATGTGTGTATACGATACAAACTGACAATATCCATATCTAGGCAGAAATAGGAACTAGATACAAGAGACTGTGTGCCTAAGAGGTATGAAGAGTGTGTGTGAGAGAATATGGAGAATATGAACAATTTAGAACGGTTGTACAGCAAACCCAAATTCTGATCAATCTAAATCAAAAATGAGTGACCTAGCAAGTAAGAACAAAAATAGGCTTGCTATTGACAGTAAATCAACAATGGATGTTGATGGCAAGCTGGTAGAATCTCCTCCAGATATCTCTTGAAGTAGACCACAACTCCTCCAAGAGTGTATTTGAACACTCCCTCCAAAAGGGCCTCAAAGATCTCCTCCTTGCTACGAGAAGATTGATCACCTCCAAGTTCCACTTTTGCTAGAGCTTCAACTCCTTGAATAGATTGAGTGATTGCTCGTGTGATGTCTAAAAAGTGACCAAGCCCCTTGTTATATAACTTTGAAGCCATGTGAAAAGCATCACTCAAAAGCTATGATTGGTGTCTGATTCCACGCAAAGCTATGTACCAAAAACACGTGCTATTGTGAAAATTGTTGTCACTATCCACAAGCTTTTCATAAAAGCTACAAAGAAAAAACATGCCAATCCTAGCACATTGTAGCTGCCAGGTATTGAACTTTGGTGGGTTCGTCGATAGGTTTCGGACTTGAAGAGAGCTTCTAATGACACTATTGTTGGACCATATTGACATTGTTTCCAACACTTTGAGCTAAAGTATCTTTTATGGAAGAGATATTTAGCCATGCTTGCATGCTTTTGCAGATAGTGATTGGGCTGGTTGTTACGATACTCGCGTTCCACTAGTGGTAAATGCTTTTTCCTTGGTAGCCTCATGCATATCTTGTTTGAGTAAGAAGCAACCTACAGTGGTGACATCGAGTTGTGAAGCTGAGTACAGGGCAGTTTTCACAACTACATTGAAGTGTATATGACAAAGACACCTGTTGATGGATCTTTGCATGGATATTGATGCTGTAATACATATTCTCACTAATAGTAAGAGTGTATTGGCTGTTGCACAAAACCTAGTGTTTCATGCATGGACCAAACATATTGAGGTGCATTATCACTATGTGAGAGAGAACCTTCATGCAGGAGATATTGATTTGGTATATGTCCCTACACAAGACAATGTGGCAGACATATTCACCAAAGCTCTTCCATGAGAAAGTTTGAAGCTTTTATCAAAGATTTAGGGTTATTTCCTTGTGGG
Source organism: Ceratopteris richardii (assembly GCA_020310875.1). Lineage (NCBI taxonomy): Eukaryota > Viridiplantae > Streptophyta > Polypodiopsida > Polypodiales > Pteridaceae > Ceratopteris > Ceratopteris richardii. The sequence continues at coordinate 91,049,472 of CM035437.1, forward strand.
GGCTGATCTATCACTCCCTGTATGTGTTCACATCATTCGCTCTAGGGGGGTTTGTTACACTTATGTGTTCTTCAAGTAGCTTTGATGTGAATCTTTTCCCTACACATGGGCATATTTTATGCTAGTGCTGGCTAGAGGTTTTTTTCCCATGTTACCACATACCTGATACACTCATATGTGGTGGTAGTTGTACTTAGGGATACTATTCAACTCTTACTTCAATTCAATTCAGAGACAATAGAGAGAGCTATTCCATCTTCTCTGTGTGTCTTGCTGCATTTGTGCTCCTTGTGTGTGCTTCTCATGTGTCTCTCACACTTCTAAACACACCCAATAGGAAAAAGAGTTAAAGACATGAATATATATCTTGCTCCTCTCATTGATAATCTCCAAGAGTTATGAAGAGGTATTAATATCATTGATGTATCAAAGAACATTAATCAAAGGCACATTATGGTTCATGGAATTGTGGTTTGGACTATACACAATTTTTGAGGATAACGTGTCTATTCAGGTAATGATGTAAATTTTTTATTTAATATGTATACAATTGTATGTGAGCTAATCTAATTATATTTTTAAGGTTTTCTTGATGTAGGAATATCTAATAAGGGATATAAGGCTTGTCCTTAATGTGATGATTGGTTGAGAACAGTTTATAGTCAGAATCTCAATAAAATTATTTATCTTTGACATCGATGGTTCTTTCTTGATGATCATCCATTAAGATGCAAAAGAGAAGCAATACATTTTAATGGTAAAATAGGAACCTTATAGATAGCGAACTTGGTTACATAGGAATCGTTGTTGGTATCTACAAAATATCGTACTAGCTCAAAAGATACGAACCTTATAGATAGCGAACTTGGTTACATAGGAACTTTTGTTGGTATCTACGAACTATCATTTTGTATGTTCAAACAGGTAAAAAAAGATTTTATTTTTATGATATAGTTTATTTTTTTTTTAAGCACATAATAATGAATTTATGTTTTTCATATTTTGATAGGTTATTTTGAAGGCTGATTGGTTTTGAGCTGAGTATAAAGGTAGTAATTCCACATTGAGAAGGAAATTTTTTGCGTATTGGGCAATTGATTCTTTGAAAATAATGTGATTAACTAGAGAACCATATATTCTTCCTACGTATATTAAACAAGCATTTTTTTATAAAAACCCATATGCTCATTCTTGGTGGCAAGTAATTCATGTTCAACCTAGAGGTTGGTCATTGTTTGAACAGTTTATTGTTACAAGGATAAAAAAAACTCATGTTGATGATTCATCATCAGATATTGATATATTGGCATCTCAAAGAGAAATTAGAATCGTTGTACATGACAATGATAATAATCTAGTTGATGAAGATAATGATACTCTACATGATGATTCTACTGATGATGAAGAGGAATTACCAGAAATCGATATTATTCCATCAATAGATGATGTCATTTATGAACAATTAGATTTAACAATAGAAGAAATAATAGAAATCAATAAGGATAATGATAAAACTATATTGATGTCTTACCAAAATGATGACAATAGTGAAAACACATGAGTAGATTGGATAATAAATCCTACTCTAGTTATCAATCATTAACTTGAATCATTTTAATGGGTATCAGACGATAAGTTCTCCTTTGTTCAACTAGAATATGGGTGATTCCCACCACAAAAATGAAAACATGTTCTTTTAAGTTAGAACATGAAGCTCAGGGGTATGCCTAAAATTTTGTATGTAGCTTTAATTTTGAGGACAAAATTTCTCTCATGTATGTATGCATATGTGTGTATTCATGTGTGTTATATGTATACATGTGTTAGTATGCACATATGTGAGTTTCATGTGTATGTATGTGTGTGCATGTGTGTGATATATGTATACATGTGTTAGTATGCCCACATGTATGTATGCATTCACATATGTGTGATATATGCAAGTGTGTTTATAATTGTGTATGCATAAATATGTATACATGTGTGCATGTATGTGTGATGTGTATGTGTGTACATGTGTGTTTTATATATATGTATGTGCATATACATGATGTGTATGTATCTTTATATGAATTATGATATTCGTTGATTCGAGTAGCTATATATAGAGGCATAAGGTTGGGAGGAGAGACATCTCTCTAGTAGGTGGTGGGAGGACTATATGCAATGTGTATATATACTTCAACCATATGGCAAACACATACAGGTACGGAAGTACGAAAAGATTATGGTTGTAAATACCATATGTGTGTGTATGTATATATATATATATATATATATATATATATATATATATATATATATATATATATATATATATATATATATATATATATATATATATATATATATATATATATGTGTGTGTGTGTGTGTGTGTGTGTGTGTGTGCAAGGTTGGTTCTTGATGCATGAGGAGCCCCCTTTCTTGAACTTTACTTACTTGTACCTCGCTTCCACATCAGATAAGGTTTTTTGTCCATGCTTTTTTTTGCAAGGTGCAAGTTGATTTACAGTATTCTATGTGTTATTTACTAGGCTCACATACATATATAAGTGTGTGTATATAAATATATATGTGTGTATATATGTGTGTGTGTGTGTGTATAAATATGTGTGTGTATATATGTGTGTGTGTGTATAAATATGTGTGTGTGTGTGTGCATTATATATATACATACATAAATATATATATATTACACACACATATATATATAAAAATATAACAAATCAAAGGAATGCATACCTTGCATTATCACAATGATGTTCCATAAATATCCTCATCTCTTTCAAACACCACTTATGAGACCACCCAATGCCAAATTCTATCTCCAATGAACTAAGTACATACTTTTTTTCTCTCGCGTCAAACTCACTGCAAAAGAATAAAAGGATATAAGTAAAACATAAAATATTTATCTCAATTTATATGTAAAACTTATACTTACATCCATTTCAAGGGAACAAAATGCAGGTAGGAGTCACATAAAGCTCTCATTCTTCTTTTAAACTCCAATCCATGCCTCATTTATGCTATATTCCGCTCATGTCGCACTCTAGTGCTAGGCTACCTATGCATGTCCTCATAGACACCTCTGCTGTGCTCTCACGAGCTGGAGGTGATATAGGTGTCCTTAACATAAATAGATAAAAAATGAATAAAAACATGTGTTATAATATGATTAAAAATATTAATTTATGAAAACAAAACATACCTATGGGCAAATAACTTTCTTCCTGCAAATGGATCTGCAAAGGAGCCTTCCTCTGGCCATTGGATAGGCATCTTTATGGTAAAGTCTAATTCCTCATCGGGCATGTTTTATTGAGAATATAAGAGTGTGTCTCCCTTTTGTATCTTGGAGTCACTCTATTTCTATTTCATTTCCATTCCGTTTCCATTTTATATTATATCCTTTGTATTTGGGTACCTTGCCATTTGCTTCTATGATTGTATCCGTTCTCCCTTCGAGGGGAATTATCCCACATGAGATGTACTTTGGAGAGCCCCTCCCAAATCTATATAAAGAGGGCCTCTCCCCCCATTTGTACTTGGTTAGAAGCTTGAGGAGCCTACTCTATGCTCTTGGCAAGTTCATTTCTAATCCATGTGAGTTTATCCATTTCTTGGGCTACTCACTTTGAGTATCTCACACTCTTTTGTGAGTACACTCTTCTTTTCATTTTGCTTCCGTGCGTGTGCACTCTACATGGTATTGGAGCTCTTGGTGGGGCATTTGATGGTTGTTTTGGTGGTGGTGCTGCTCTCCACTCATTTGGAGAAGCATTTTGCATCATTTTACTCTTTGGGGCTTCATTTCACCCATTTGCCCACCCTCTCACCCTTCTTCTTCATCAATTTTGTACTCATTGTACCCCACTTTCCCACCCTCCCACCCTTGCTCTTCCGTATTTGTGATGTGTTTTAACAGTTAATAGTGCTTATAGCCACTCGTTAGCAATCATTTTGCTTGCACTATTAGCAAATGTGTTGATGCATCTTATATTTTTGAAGTCTTTATAAACACTTTGGTGGTTTGTTGTGCTCTTGGATCTATGTACAACACATGGTTTTTAGCATACTTGGAGTGTGAGCATGCCTTGTCAATCATAACATCATACGTTCTTTTCATGCCCTATAGCAAATAGAAAATCAGTCAGGCTCTCTCTCTCAAATAGAGCATGAACAGAGAACACTCGGGCGATCCATTATTCAACTTTTTTTATGCAAACTTGCAGAGAAGACTTCACTTCTTGATTCTCGCAGAAGACAATCGAGAAACTAACAATGTTTCTCTTAAAGAACTTTGAAGTCGATGCAACTCTGAAGTCGACATTGCGCATTTTTGCCGGCATCCATTGTTCATACATACATCGATGATCTATTCCTCCACAGAGCGCCAACCCCTTCAACTTTGATTCTCTTCGATTTTTTGAGAATAGAGATAGTCAGCGTGCTAGGCCATCCCTGAAAGAGAGAGAGAGAGAGACATTTAGAGAGAGAGTGAGGTAGGCTATCGCCAACTTCGGCTACTTGTCCTGGAAAGCTCTCATCTTGCTTCAAATATTTCTCTGTGTATAGCTCCGAGAGCAACGAGTGGCTGCAGGTGCATAACACAATTAGGTGCAGAACAAGACTACAGAACATGACTATAGAAGAGCTATGCCAATCTCTGAGGAACTACGCCAATCACGAGAGCTAGAACCAGTTGGTTGGAGATGAGGAAGATCAGAACATGAAGCTATGCGAAGCATTAGAGACAACGGTGATTTGTTAAGCTTCAATTCTACTTTGTGGCACAAGAAAGTGAGAATAATATTTGCCATGAACAATAGCAAGAAGATATCGGGTAGCTCGACTACTACCAGACAATGACAAATCATTGCGTTGTCTCAAGGTGACAGAGAGAGAAGAAACGAGCTGTAGAGAGAAGGAAAAAGTGTGAGTAGCAAAGGTCCATAAAACTCCAACTTGCTGTTTTGATCATTACTTCTATGGCGAAGGATCCTCATTTCTATAGCATAGGGAGCACAAGCCGTGCTCAAATCATGATCGTCTCTTAGCAGGTGAGGCATCTATAGTCGCAAGCGAGGTACCTATAGCAGCATTCGAGCACTAGCGACATACTTTGATAGAAAATCAGAGCCGCAATGCGTATTCCTATAGAGTGCAATGTGCTAAGGCAATTGGGCAGACACATCTCTCAATGAAGGCAGAGAGAGAATTAGAAAGAGAGAAAATCAGACAGTGCGAAACACATGCACTCTCCCTAATACAAATCATTGACTCTCTACACGTATCCAAGCTGAAGTTATCGACCATACGCACAAGTTCCCAAGAGCATCTCCACTCTAACTGTAGGTGTTGAGTCAGAGCAAGAGTTGTATCCCTCTATTGTTCGACACTTTTGATATGTGCATCTATTGTCGAGAAAGAGCAAGATCGGTGCCATTCTCACATGAAGAGAGAGACTGTCCATGCTATTCATTGCTCCAAACCAAGATCCATAGCATGCCCAGATAAAAAAACACGGATTGCGCAACCAAGGTTGATAGTGTTGAAGACAGAGGGAGGAATTGTTGCAAGATCCATAGCATTCCCAGATAAAAAAACACGGATTGCGCAACCAAGGTTGATAGTGTTGAAGACAGAGGGAGGAATTGTTGCAAGATCCATAGCATGCCCAGATAAAAAAACACGGATTGCGCAACCAAGGTTGATAGTGTTGAAGACAGAGGGTAGTTGTCAGTCATCACATCTACATAAATTTTCTCTGAGCCATGCAGATGTCAAATGGCATTGAGCAGATGTTAGATGGTGTCGTGGAGCTTTGAAGAGAGTTTGTTTTGATTAACATCATCAATGATGTAATGAAATTGCAGTTGATTGCTTCACAGACTTGGGCTCGAACAAACCTTATCTCTGTGCTATCGGTACATTTTGCATGTATGATTGGTACATGTGGCAAACAGTTATCTCCACAATGTCATATAATTTATAAGACATCACTTATGATGTCATTATCAACACAATTTACATTCGGGCACCAACACTTCTGATCCAAAAAGGTCTTGCTGACACACGTGGTTCAAACTTTTGTGTGGTTAACATCAAGGGATCATTTTGGTAAAGTTTACACGCACCAAGATCATATCCACTCTATATATTTTTTTGGAAAATGAACCATAGCATCAATGATCACTTGGCCATATTATATACATCAAATGCTGCCTAATAATACTACTCTAAAATACCACCAGTTTTAGTAGTATTCCACGACAAGTCTGCCAAGGCATTGAACATTCTCTTGTTGTATTTACTCTTCTATATGACCCTTCAATTATTGCACATACATTGCACTCAATGTTACAATATATACCCAAGGTAGCAACCCTTGTATCTGTGGGGTTCTTTTGTAAAACCCAAGGTTAATTGACCCTTAGTTTGGCATATAATCACTTTGGCACTAAGTGCCCGTTTTTGTACGATCAAGAAATATAAGGAAAGAGGAGAATTGTGTGTGTGTGTGTGTACCTTGGCAGGCTACTCTAAACCCCCAAGTGTGACTTTTTGATGTGCAGAGGGCTATTTTAAGCCCCCACCCTCCCTCATCTCCAAGGTGTCGGCAATCATACGGTTGCTCTAAGCCCAACCCCCCCCCCCCTCTAAGGCGTCTTTCTTGTAAGGCTATTCTAAGCCCCCCCCCCTTCAAAGTGTCTCTCCCATTTTGGTGCAAGTGTAGGGCTACTCTAAGCCCCCCACCCCTACCCAACTCAATTTTGTGAACCAATTTCTTTTCATCTTCGCATGTGTGTTGACTTCATTTAAACAACGATAATCTCAACAATTTCAAAGGCCACATCCTCGACTCAATTGTACTTACACTGTTTTATGCCCTCATTTATGCCAAAAGATGAAAGACTAAATGGCACGAATTACAACTTATGGAAGGATACAATTAGGGAATGTCTCCATGGAAACCTATTGTAGGAGGTCGTTGAAGGCAGAAAACGAGAGCTTGATAAGGAAACGGATCTATGAGCTTGGTATATATGGAATGTAAAAGACAAGCGAGCATTAGGCCAACTTCTCTTTGCATGTGATGAATTGACAAAGGGTCATGTCACTGCATGTAAGACTTCAAAAGAAGTTTGGGATACTCTAGCAAATCTCTATGAGGATAAAACACCTTCTAAGATTTATACTCTAAAGGCCGAGTTTCACAATCTCACTATACATCCACAAGACACCATCACAAAAGTGATCGCCCAATTTGAAGATTATCAATGCTAATTAGCATTTTGAGGAAGGCAAATTTCAAGTGAAGACATGGCTATACAATTGCTCAACAAGCTTCCTAGGTCTTATGAAACATTTGTGACCACTCTATACAATAGAGGTCAAGCACTCACTTGGGAAGAAGTTAGAAGATTGTTGCTTCTCCATGATTCTAGACAAAGGACCCAAGCTACCCGAGAAACAGCCATGATGGCTAAAGCCACCTTCTACAAGAATAAAGGATAAAAAGGAGATCAAGAATCAAAGGACAAAGGCAAGAAAAAGTTCACTTGTAGTTTTTGTGGCAAACCTACTCACATCAAAGAATATTGCTTCAAGAAGAAGAACAAGGATAAGTCTAAGTCTAATTTCAAAGACCAATAATCACTCTCACTGAACAAGTGAAGATCTCTTTCTCACAACTGAACACAAGGCATTTTTTGCATCCACTCCCAAGAAACAATGGATTTTTTATAGTGGTGCTTTATCACATATGTGCAATAACAAAGATGATTTTCATGAGTTTGAAGAGCATAAAGGTCAAGTTTATCTTAGAGATAACAAGTGTATTGAAATCCAAGGAAGAGGAAAAGTTCAAGTCACAAAATCTGAAGGCGAGATCAAGTCACTCAAAGATGTTCTTTATGTACCAAGCCTTTGTAAGAACCTTCTCTTAGTAAAGGCCATTAAGACAAAGGTCTCTACAACCTTTCAAGTTTTATGGCCAAAGATTCAAGTCTCAGCTTGTGGTGTTGCAGGTTTGGACATACTTCTTGCTTAGCTAAGATCCCTTTCAATCATCTTGTCAAGGGTTTACCCAGGATTGCACAAGTGGAATTGAATTGGTAAGCATGTGCAAAGCAATCAGTTGCCCCTTTGCCTATAGAAGCATCCATTTTTGCATCTAAACCCTTAACATTAGTCCATGCTGATATTTGTGGACATATGCATACACCTTCTCTTAGTGGATCAATTTACTTCTTCCTGATAGTAGATGACTTCACTAGATACACCTGGGTTTATTCACTCAAGCATAAAGAGGATGCATTTTCCAAGTTCAAGGAGTGGACACAAAAAATTCAAGAAGACTTTCCAAGTTCTTTGAAGATCATTCGATCCGATAGAGACAGTAGCTTTGTCAATCACACTTCTCCAAGTACTTGAAGCAACATGGAATCAAGTATCAAGCAATGCAAGACACTCAACAAGGTATCTCCTTACATAAGATTTGAAGTGTGATGTAGATGGCCAAGGTTATGCCTAGTGAAAAGCAACTTCCACTAAAGTTTTGGGATGAAGCAATATAGACAACAGTACCCATTCAGAATAGAGGGTTTTCAGATTCCTTGAAAAATCAAACACCATTTGAGGCTTACTTTAAGAAGAAGCTAAGTGTGAGCTATTTCTATGTCTTTGGTAGTGATGCCTATGTCGAAGGCCATGATGATGATCGGCCTAAGTAGTACATTTTCATCAGTTATGATGAACGATAGAAGGCAAACAAACTCTGTGAACCAAAGAGTCACTCAGTTACAGTCACTCGCTTCAAAAGTGGGATCACTCCAGTTTCAGATAGTCACACTATGTGGAGCATGCTCTCTTTGTACATGAATTTCCAGATCATAGTACAGTTTTGGAGCATGAGGAATTAGAGATACCATCTCAGCTTATACCTCAAATGGCTACAACTCTTATCATACCATCGAAGGTTTATATTTCCCCTGATCAGCTTCAGTTGGGCATTACTCCAGGATCAGTAACTCATCATGTTCCATTCCTATCTTCAAGAGTCCACTTACCTCATCAACAACAACATTCTGAGCATATACTTTTCCATTCATGGAGTCTAGCATCTTTTCATTTACCACAAGATACTCCTGCTTCTAGTTGGATTCATCCCTCAGTTGGATCATTTTTTGGGCCAGCCTCTTGGTTCAGAGGGGGCTTCCATGGTCCTACCAACACACACAAGACTTTATACACTCCATGAAGGATTACAACATACAAATGTACTATCATGTGACTATGATTTTATTCTTCATGCTTTATATTTCATTCATGCAAGACCTACTTCTTGGCGATACATATCTCACAATGGATATTGTAAAAACTTTGGAAGTTCCCCCATACCACATGGAGTCATCCTACCTATCTCGCATGGAGCTGATCTCATCCAGTGAGATCTTATTATGTTTCTATACCTCGTTGGTGGTGTACCTATAGAGCATCTGTTCGATCCATCTGGTGGACATCTTATGGAGTACCTGGCAATCCACATGGTTGATACCACTTGGCAGCTATGGATTTCCACAAGGAGATTTCCTATTTGGTGCTCGTGCTCCTGCTACTGCTACATTGTTGGTGGACCTTTCTCTCATACCCTAGTAGCCTCCATACTCTACAAAATGGAGCTACAGAGGGGGTGTTGAGAATATGAGAGTGCATCTCCCCTCCCATTTGTATCTTGGGGTCACTCTATTTCTATTTCATTTCCATTCAATTTCCATTTTATATTATATCATTTGTATTTGGGTACCTTACCATTTGCTTCTACCATTGTATTCATTCTCCTTTGAGGGGAATTGTCCCACATGAGATGTACTTTGGAGAGCCCCTCCCAAATCTATATAAGGAGGTCCTCTCTCCCCATTTGTAATTAGTTAGAAGCTTGAAGGGCCTACTCTATGCTCTTGGAAAGCTCATTTCTAATCCATGTGAGTTTACCCATTTCTTGGTCTTCTCACTTTGAGTTTTTCACACTCTTTCTTTTGTGAGTACACTCTTCTTTTGTTTGCATACTCATGCATGACAACTCGTAGGAATCATGCAGAACTTTCCCTCTCATATAATTGTTTATGAGAAACTCACTTTTCTTTCTCTACTATGACCCATAATATATGTACATATAAAACAAAATGGATTAGAAATCAATATATATATGTGTGTATGTATATATATATGTATGCATTTGTATGTGTGTATGCATGTGTATGTGTGTATGCATGTGTATGTGTGTATGCATGTGTGTATGTATGTGTGTGTATATGGGTGTATGTATATGTGTGTGTATGTATATGTATGTATGTATATGTGTGTGTACATGTGTGTATGTGTATGTAGGTGTGTATGTGAATGTACGTATGTGTGTATATGTGTATGTGGGTGTGCATGTATGTATGTAAGTATGTATGTATGTATGTATGTATGTATGTATGCAAATGCATGTGCATTGTGTATGCATATGTATGTATGTATGTATGTATGTGTGTGTATGTATATGTGTGTGTCTCTATGTGTGTGTATGTGTGTGTCTCTATGTGTGTGTGTATATGTGGGTGTATGTATCTATGTGTGTATGTGTGTGTATGCATATGTATGTATAGTGTGTATGTATACATTTATATACATGTGTATGTGTGTGTATACATGTATGTATGTGTATGTATATATGTGTATGCATATGTATGTATAGTGTGTGTATGTGTGTTTTTATATGTGTATATGTGTGTACGTTTGTGTGTATGCATGTGTGTATGTTTGTGTATGTATACATGTGTGTATGCATATTTATGTAGAGTGTGTGTATGTGTGTTGTGTATGCATGTGTGTGTATGTATGCATCTGAGTGCATATTTATGTATAGTGTGTGTATGTGTGTTGTGTATGCATGTGTGTGTATGTATGCATCTGAGTGTATGTGTGTGTGTCTATGTGTGTGTATGTATGTGTAAGTATTTGTATGTGTATGTGTATATGTATATGTGTGTCTATGTGTGTGTATGTATGTGTAAGTGTCTATATGTGTATGTGTATGTGTATGTGTATGTGTGTGTCTATGTGTGTGTATGTATGTGTAAGTATCTATATGTGTATGTGTATGTATGCATGTAAGTGTATGTATGCATGTGAGTGTATGTGTGTGTCTATGTGTGTGTATGCATGTGTAAGTATCTATATGTGTAATGTGTGTGTATGCATATTTGTGTGTATGTATGTATACACATGCATGTGTGTGTACGAATGCATGTGAGTATGTTTGCACATGTGTGTATGTATGCACATGTGTGTATGTATGCACATGTATGTGTATGTATATGTCTGTGTATGTATGTGTGTGTCTATACATGCATGTATGTATGTGTTTGTATGTGTGTGTATCTGTGTGTATGCATGTGTTTGTATAGTGTGTTTGTGTGTGTATATGTGAATATGTGTGTATGCATGTGTGTATGTATGTGCATGTGTGTGTATGTATGCATGTGAGTGTATGTGTGTGTGTCTATGTTTGTGTATTGTTGAAATTTATGGTACTTGTGCAAGCTCCAATTGTGAGGCTTGACACATACTCACCTCTCATTAATTGCCTCTTCATGATTTATGCATTTTTTGTAAGCCCAAAAGGAAGGTAGACCCTCAGAATATAGAGAGCACACTCATAACCTTAAAGTAGAGTGTTGAATTAAAAAGGACAAATGTATTTATGGCTTGAATAAAAGCCAAAAAATGTTTAAAGAGATGGAATACTCAAAAAATTCATGAACTTATCCATATGGATTGATTTGGAGCACCAAAAGTCACCCAAGGCAATGGAAGGACAAAGGACAAGAAGTGAAAGGTTAAGAGGTGAGAGAAGATGCAAGGATAGGTGAAAAATCCCATGCCCATACCTATATAGAAGTCACTTGAACGTGAAAATTCATGGAGATGACAAGGAGATGGTGTATAAGCATATGCTGGCCATTCTCTCACCAATGGATATCAGAAGGATGCTCAAAGGTGTGCTACAAGGCACATAGGTATTCCAACCGCATACCTTTTCTGTACACAACTACCTTGTGAAGATGATTCTCCAATAGGGATTGGGAACATTTCTTATGAACCTCAGTTTTCTACTTAACCAGAGATGATAGATTCATTGGAGCTCTGAGTTGTGACTCCATGAGGTTTTAGTAAGCATGTGTCTTACATGGCAGATTTTAGAAGAGGTTCTCTAACTTCCACTGCGTGTATTGGAGTCAAATTTCTCCATATTTTGGTATTAGACCTTTGATTGCAGAGCATTGGGATTGGAGCCCATGGATGTACAAAGAGATATTGAAGAATATGTAGAGATGTGAAAGGAAAGCTTGGAGCTATGAGCTAATGGAGTATGTAGCACTCATGCGATATGGAAATGAAGATTTCATATGTAAGACAATGTTGTTACTTTATGTTATTTGAAGTGATACACTCTCTTGTCCTACTCTCTACTACATATTCTTCATTATTGAATCTTGCTATGAGTGATACTAATCACTTGGTTAAAGGCTTATGAGCAGCCTATAGAGGAAGTGGAAGATTCAAGCAAAGAATATTGGATGCACAACTACTAGTTGTATGTGAGCATTGTATACATGCTTTAGATATTCTGTTCAATTGAATGAAGTGCAATATGCTATTAGCTGAAGGTTGAAGCTTATATGTAAGGTTGAGGAAAGCATTATATGCTCATGCAATGAAGATGCTTATGTATGCATGCTTATGAAGTTTATGGTCAAGATGTATGACAATTGTGGACAGCCATGCTGAGGCTGAATATAAGTTGAATTTGGAGTTGACGATTGATGTCAAACATGAAAGAATGTATGCATGTGTGGCCAATGAGAATATATATGCATGTTCCATGAAGTATGGATGAGAAAGGGCTAATTTTAAAGCCTATATATGCTGAATATTTTCAGGTTTGAGTAGCCATATGAATTGGCATAAAGTGACCTAAATATATGCTCAAATGATTGGTTATTTGCATACATGATTATGTGAATTTGCAAGCATAATATTGAAGCTTTAAAGGTTGGTGATGGTCAGCCATATATGAGCTGAAATAACATATGTTTGGATGCCATAAAGATTCGTAAGATGTAAGGCTTCTATGTATGAAATTTGTGGATGTATCGTGTTGTGGATAAAACCCATTGAGGTAAAATTACAAAAGCAAATATGTATGCTCATGCTATGATGACTAAATGTGTTTGACTCTTGAGTTGAAATATAGGAAGTCAACTCAATGCTCTTATTGGCACAAGCCAAAGAAGATGGGCAAAGCTTGGATGAAGCGAGGATACAAATCTTGGAGCCAAAGCGAAGGAAAGATCCCAAGCTAAAAGGTTTTCAAACACTTGAAGGTTTGAAGATTTGAAGGTTGAAGGCTAGGATTGAGCTTCCCAACAAAGGAGGAGTAAAAGACTCCAAAGAAGGGCTGCCACAATGTGTTGAAGACTCATCAAGGACTTGAAGACATTCCCCAAAGTTCAAGGAGCACAAGCAAGTGCCAAGGTAGAAGGAAGAGTCACTTAAGAGGATTGTGACATGTTGGCTGAAGCAAAGAAAGGTAAAGAGGACCATTTGCAATGCTAAGGGCTGAGGTAATCATTTTGAAAATTTCACATTTTGTGTGGTGGTAAGTTCCAAGCATAGGCCATGCGAGGGTCTATAAGTAAGACCACCCAAGAGGAGTGGCAATCCTATGTAAAGGCAAGTAAGACCATCCCAAGAGGAGTGGGAAGCCTATGTGAAGGCAAGTAAGACCATCGCAAGCGGAATGGCAATCCTTGTTAGGTTAAGGCAAGTAAGACCACCAAAGAGAGTGGCAAGCCTATGGCAAGTAAGACCATTCCAAGAGGAGTGTCAAGCCTATGTAAAGGCAAGTAAGACCATTCCAAGAGGAATGGCAAGCCTTGTTAGGTACAAGAGGCACCATTGTTTGCATTGAAGATTTTTTGTGTTGTTTTGTAGTTGATGAAGAAAGTTTGGAAGATGTGGAAGCTATGAATGCTTCACATGAAGAGGAACTCATGAGAGAGTGCATGTATGACCAACACATTGTTGATTTTGTAGGTATATAATCAGACTTGAAGAATGAACAAAGGCTTACGAAGAAAGGGGGAGTTAGCTTGCAAGGATTGGAAGATGCAAGAAGAGTCCAACAAAGAGAAAGTGGAGGCAAAAGAAATTTCAGATTTAGAAGAGAAGAAGTCATACTCAAAGGAAGTGTAAGAGTAGCCAAAAAAGCTAAATTCAAAGCACTAGGATGAGCCACCTATATGGAAGGAGTGCCGAGAAGGCAAAGAGCATCCATGATGCACAAAAGAGGTCATGGAGACAAGCTAGAAGAAGGCATGACAACCATCATGATGTTAAGAGGTGCAAAAAAATTGCAACCATATACAAAGTCAAAGGTGATCCAAAGACAAAGGAGGATCAAGGAAAAGCATGCAAGCCTAGAAGACATGAAGTCATGAAGGCATACAAAGAGAGAAAGTTGCAAAGAGAGGATAACAAAGAGGAAGAGAGTGAAGCAATGAAGGTAAGTACAACAAAGGTGATCTCATTTCATTCTATGAGTTTGTATGAAGCATGTCTTATGCTAGGGATTGAAGAAGAGTGTTGGAGGATTCTTGTGCGAAAATGGATTTGAGTGTTTGTAAGAGAAAAGGGAAAGATACAACACTAGAAGTCTCTGTCGATTGATTATAAGAAGACAAATACAATGGTGATGCACAATACAATCCAATGCTTTCTGTGCAAAATCCCACAGAGTGCGCAATCACAAAATACAAAATACCCAAGGGTCTTGTTGCTGCCGGTCTTCTCTGCACTAGACCTCCACTTTCTCCAAGCTTGCCCTTGTGCACACCTTGCACTCAAGCTTCCAATAGGGGGAGGGATGGACACCGTCTGTCGGCACGTGCACAACTTCAATGGGACCTTGGGATCTTTGGTTGTATGCTTAGCACTTCTCTGCACACTTCTTAGTCACTCTTCATGCACACCTTGCACTTCACTTCTCTGCGTCGCACACTGTGTGTCTCTTGCACTCCTCTCTTGCTTAGCTTAGACTTTTTTCACCTTGCTTAGTTCTCCAAGAATAATCCTTGCCTTCATTTGAGTGTCCTTTCATGTACACTTGTAACTGCTAGAGTATCTTGGTGCTCACTTTGATGTCCCAAGATTGTCTCCAAAAGTGGGCAGCCAACGAATCCCTGTTTTGTCTTGTAGTGACTTTAGACTAAAACTAAAATTTTTAACTGGGGGGCCATACTTTCACTTCTTCGTACACCGCCGCTTCACATACCTTCACATTTTGCCTTTTAATTTCTCAAATGTGCACCTAAGAGAGGATTCACCTGAACCTTCCAATTAACAACACTTTTGAACCTTAGGTAATTATAAAAATACCTCTGCAACTTGCAACCAACTTTCTGTAATTATACCCTTTGTGAACAATTAATTGTGTACTACCTGTGCACCTTGACCCTCCAACTTTGAACACTTTGACTTCACCCATGTTGAGTTTGACCTTGAACATGTTGACTTTGACCAGTTTGACTTTGACTACAATTGAATTTGACTATGATTGACTTTGACCAATATGACTTTTATGGGCTCAACAAAGAGCTCTTGCTAAGAGCAAGAGAAGCAATGATGAAGCTAGAAAGAAGGCAAAGAATCATCAAACAAAAGAAGGAAAATCACCAACCTATCAAAGGAAGAGATACAAGGGCAAAAGAAGCAAAAGGCGAAGAGGACGAGAATTGTAGAGTAGCATGGATTCTCAATTGTAGCTTGAGGGGGAGTGATGAAAGTTATGGTACTTGTGCAAGCTCCAATTGTGAGGCTTGACACAGACTCACCTCTCATTAATTGCCTTTTCATGATTTATGTATTTCTTGTGAGCCCAAAAGGAAGAAAGTCCCTTCGAATATAGAGGATACACTCATAACCTTAAAGTAGAGTGTTGAATTAAAAAGGGCAAATGTATTTATGGCTTGGATAAAAGCCAAAATATGTTTAGAGAGATGGCATACTCAAAAAAGTCATGACCTTATCCATATGGAGTGATTTGGAGCACCAAAAGTCACCCAAGGCAATGGAAGGACAAAGGACAAGAAGTGAAAGGTCAAGAGGTGAGAGAAGATGCAAGGGTAGGTGAAAGGTCCCATGCCCATACCTCTATATATAGAAGTCACTTGAACACGAAAATTCATGAAGATGACAAGGAGATGGTGTAGAAGCATATTCTGGTCATTCTCTCACTAATGGATATCATAAGGATGCCCAAAGGTGTGCTACAAGGCACATAGGTGTTCCAACCGCATACCTTTTTTGTACACAACCACCTTGTGAAGATAATTCTCCAGTAGGGATTGGGAGCATTTCTTATGAACCTCAGTTTTTTGCTTAAGCTAAGATGATAGAGTCATTGGAGCTCTAAGTTGTGACTACATCAGGTTTTAGTCAGCATGTGTCTTGCTGATTCTAGAAGAGGTTCTCTAACTTACATACAGTCCACTATGTGTATTGGAGTCAAATTTCTCCACATGTATGTATATGTGCAGGTATTTATATATGTATGTGTATGTGTATATGTGTGTGTATGTGTGTATATGTGTGCATGTATGCGTGTGTATATGTGTACATGTGTGTATGCATATGTGTGTATGGATGTGCATGTGTGTGTATGCATGTGTCTATGTACGTATGCATATGCATGTGTGTGTATGTATGCATCTGAGTGTGTCTATGTGTGTGTATGTATATATGCAAGTATCTATATGTGTATGTGTATGTGTGTATGTGTATGTGTGTGTATGCATATGTGTGCATTTGTGTATGCATGTGTGTGTGTATGTATGCATGTGAGTGTATGTGTCTCTCTATGTGTGCATATGTATGTGTATGTGTGTATGTGTATGTGTATATGTGTATGTGCATATTTGTGTGTATGTATGTATGCATATGCATGTGTATGCATGTGTGTGTATGTATGCATGTGTGTGTATGTATGCATGTGTGTGTATGTTTGCATGTGTTTGTATGTATGCATATGAGTGTATGTATGCATGTGAGTGTATGTATGCATGTGTGTGTCTATGTGTGTGTATGTATGTGTAAGTATGTGTATGTGTATGTGTATATGTATATGTGTGTCTATGTGTGTGTATGTATGTGTATGTGTATGTGTATGTGTATATGTGTGTCTATATGTGTGTATGTATGTGTAGGTATCTATATGTTTATGTGTGTGTCTATGTGTGTGTATGTATGTGTAAGTATCTATATGTGTATGTGTATGTGTGCATGTGTATATATGCATGTATATGTATGCATGTGAGTGTATGTGTCTGTATGTACATGTATCTGTATGTGTATGTGTATAGTGTGTGTATGTGCTTGTATTTATATATGTATACATATGCATGTGTGTATGTATGCATACATATGGATGTGTGTGTATGAATGCCTGGGATTATGTATGCACATGTGTGTGTATGTATGTGCATGTGTGTGTATACATGTGTGTATGCATGTGTTTGTATGTGTGTGTATGCATGTGTTTGTATAGTGTTTTTGTGTGTGTATGCATGTGTGTGTATGCATGTGTCTATGTATGTATGCATATGCATGTGTATGCATGTGTGTGTATGTATGCATGTGAGTGTATGTGTGCATGTCTATGTATGTGTATGTATATGTGCAAGTATCTATATGTGTATGTGTGTGTGAGTATGCATATGTGTGTGTATGCATATGTGTATGTGTATGTGTATGTATGTGTGTGTATAAGTGTATATGTGTGTATGTATGTGTGTATGTATGTGTGTATGCATATGTGTGTATGTATGTGCATGTGTGTGTATGCACGTGTCTATGTATGTATGCATATGCATATGTGTGTATATGTGCTTGTGTGTATGTATGTATACATATGCATGTGTGTGTACGAATGCATGTGAGTATGTATGCACATGTGTGGATGTATGTGCATGTGTGTATGTATGCACATGTGTGTATGTATGCACATGTGTGTATGTATGCACATGTACCTTTGCTCTCTTGCTCCTTCACTCTCTTAGTTCATCGTGCTTCTTTGCTTTCTTTCACTTGATCCTAGCACAAATGTGCTCGGAGAAATCATTTTTTTTTTCAATTCCCAGTGCATTGCTAAAGCATCAAAGCCGATAATTTGCCATCGTTGTTACAAGTGTCGTTAGGCTTCAATGCTATTAGCGATAGTCATTATGAGCATCATATATGCGATGCTTGACATCGCTTATGTGACGATCTGGTTTTTTTTTAATTCTTTTCTTGGGACGACAAACTCATGCGATGCTTTCTAACAAGAGTGTCACATAAGGGAAGGTCCTTGATTTTTTTTCCAATTGGGGGCGTTGCTACATCCTTGTTGTTCTTGTAGTGAACATAAGCCTGATGGAACAATTGAAAGGTATAAGGCTAAGCTTGTTGCAAAAGGTTACGCTAAAGAAAGATTTTGATCAGACCTTTGCACCCACATGCTGAACGACTATTGTTCATAGCATCTGTGCACTTGTAGCTCATCATGGTTGGAATGTATATCAGTTGGACATTCAAACTACACTTTTGAATGGTGATTTACATGAAGAAGTGTGTGTATTTCAGCCCCATGGTTTTGTGCATAGTGGGCATGAAAACAAAGTGCGCAGGTTGAAAAAGTCATTATATGGTTTGAAGCAAGCACCACGTGCTTGGTATGAAAAGATACATGCCTACTTGATTACACATAGTTTTGAGAACAATCTAACACAGAGCACCTTATACGTTAAGCATGCAAATGATGTGCTTCTGATCATTGTTGTCTATGTTGATGATATGCTGCTCACTAGTCCTAATGAGAAGCATATTATTGATTTTAAGGCTGATTTGGATGCCTTTTTTGAGATGTCAGATTTGGGGCATTTGCATCATTATTTGGGCATACAGTTTATGCAAGTTGATGGGGGAATAGGTTTGTATCAAACAAAATATAGTGACACATTATTGCAACATTTTGGCCTTGAAGGCTGCAAACCAATTGCCATTCCTATGGAAACATGTTTATGATTGAGTCTTCATGATGTTGGAGATGCATTTGATGTTGTTCTCTATCAACAGGCTGTTGGATGCGTGATTTACTTATGCATTACCGAGCTTGATATCCAGTTTTCCATCTCTCAAATGAGCAGGTTTATGCATTTCCCATGTATCAAGCATTGGTAGGCTTTAAGTGCATCTTTCGCTACTTGAGTGATACCTGACTATTTATATTGTTTTATCCCAAGGGAGGATGAATATTGCCAGATTTACATACTTTTTTTGACTTTGACTAGGCTGATTGCTATGACACTCGTGTGTCCACTAGTGGTTTTTGCTTCATGCTTGCTAGCTCATGAATATCTTGGTTGAGCTAGAAGCAGACTACTCTGACCATTTCTAGTTGTGAGCATGAGTATAGGTAATCTTTCACATCGATTGTTGATTGTGTGTGGCTCGGATGCCATTTGGTTGCTTTGGGTGTTTGTCTGTCTTCTACCACCACCATTTTCACTAACAGTCAGAGCACATTGGCATTTGCGAGGAACCCTGTGTTCCATGCTCGTACTAAGCACATTAAGGTGCACTATCATTATGTTAGAGAGAGATTCTCTGTTGGAGACATGAGAACATTGCAGACCTTTTCACAAAGGCTATGTATGCATGGGGAGAACTTTGAAGCTTTTTGCAAAGCTTTGGGCTTACTTTCCTTTGTGGATTGATTCCTCATATCTTGGGACTTCCTTATACATGAGTGATAGCTCCTTGTTCACCACATCACTCCCAGTGGGGATTTGTTGACATATTTCGGTAGCGATGTATGTGAACATGCTTAGGACTACCGGGGCATTTTTTTCATCTCTTTAGGAGGCTTTTTTCCCCGGCTTGTATAAACTCCTATAACCTTGAAGAATATTATCTTTGTACATTCGCTTGGTAATACATTTAGTATTGTGTGTTTTTCTCCAAGCTTGTTCTTCTTCCTTGTGCTGTTCGTGTGCTTCCGTAGAGCTCAAACTCCAACACATCCAACTTATCCTCAACAACCAAGATACAAAATACATCATCACTTTCAGCCATGGGTGATGACTAAATACCTTGATGGAGAAAATTGAATAAAAACACCCAATTGAGTTATTTTATATTTGTACTATACTTTGGAATGTTTGTGTGGGAAAACCAAAAATTGTATATACTTTTGGCACAAAAGGATAAAATTGCCTACAAAGTTTTGATGATAATATGTTCGGAGGTCAAAATGAGCTCAAATCAAAATTTTGATGCGAGAGAGTGAACCCATTGTGAAGTCCTAATCATTCCGAGCATGCTCATTGATTTTCATGCAATTTCGAGACTATGAGCAGAAGGGTGTTGATGATGCCTAAAGAAAACAACAACCTACAATTATTGGAGTTGGGGGACTACAAAAGCACACTGACAACACAAAAAAGAAGAAGAGGCTTGAAGTCCAACACAACAATGATTGTATTAGCGACCCATTAGGGTTATAAGCATATAAACAAGCTGGGGAAAAAACCCCTAAAGAGAGAAAAAAGTTCCCCAACGATCCTAAATGTCTTCATACAGATCACTACGTAAATATATTTTGGAACATCATCATGACCTTTGTAATCATTGCAGAATGAGTGTTAAAGTTAGATGTGTCCCTATAAAGGATTTTGGTGATGAAGCATAGAGGAACATGCGTTGGTCCTTCAATGGAGCTTGTAAGTCCCTTTCCTGCTTCTTCAATAGATTGGTTCATGGAAAAGCCATTTGATGCCTCTATGGATGGCCTCTTCATCACCAACCACAACAAATCCATCGAGCAAGGCACCATGTAGTGTCACGCCAACCCCCTAGCCTAACCCCTCCTAAGCCCTCCTAGAAATGCGACAATATAAGCACTTCTACTATGGAGACACTCATGACAAAAGGATGAACATAAGCTCTAGGGTTTCGTGCGATGCATAATTCTATCATTCGAGCTCAAAAGCTGTATTCAATTTGATAAGTTCCTTCCGAAAAGATTACCTTTAAAATCGAACCCTGCATGGCCTAATAAAATAAGGGTTAGGGTGTTGAATTTCTATGACTATAGTCATGAATGATATTTCATAGGTTAAATAACTTGATTCGTTTTCACATTCAGAAATTGAGATCTAATCCGTGATCATTGAGTCATCTATAAAATGACACTTACATAAAAATACATGTATGTGCACGTATATAAGTAAGCAAGTACTTAGCGAGATCAACATAGCAAATGGATGTCCATGTTCTGTTGTTCTAATGGTTGTCCCGCAGATACTATGCCCATTCACCTCTACAATTGTTTTCTCAAAGTTAAAGCTCGAAAGAATAGTTGTTTTTTCAAAGTTAAAACTCTAGAGAGTAGACCCTTGCAGAACTTCCATTAAAAGAAAAAAAACATAGCAGATGGAGGACTATATCAACATCAGAGGATAGCAAAATACAAATACACTTTGATGTCCATTTTGGGCATCCATTTTTGCGCTTGATGCAGATCGTGAACCATTATCGTGCCTGACCCAGAAACTATGTAACTCTTGTGATTGGGCAACGGAGTTTGGGTGTCGGCCGTCGGGAAAATTGCCGTGCTTAACTTCACGTCGACGAAGTACTTCTTCCCCGGCCCCGAGTAATTCGGGTTGCAGAAGCTCGCAAAACTTCCAGTTGCTCCAAACGCCATATCCATCGCAGGAAAAGTGTTCCCGGGCGACCGGCTGAGATTCACGTCACGCCACCATATTTGCTGTCTCGCGAATATTTCTGGATCAGTCGCATTATCTTTTATCTCTCGTAGCTCAATTTCTTTTGTGAATGGCTTTTCTGTCTGCGCTAAAAGGAAGACAGAGATGGGCACCGCATATAAGAGGGGTAGCTACCCTTGCTCATGAGTATGTGAAAGCTGGAGGAGAATATGGGGATGAGCAGAAAAAAACAGGCATAATTATCCACGGTTTGATGGGTGCGGGAAAGAATTTAAGGACTCTGGCAAAAGATCTTATTTCTACTGTCAATCAGAGTTGCACTTCGTCTTCCAAAGGTACTCTTTGTGTTACTGTTTATCGGCGGCGCTGAAGCATGCGTTAACGGATGTACTCGTCAAAGTGGCTACACATACACATACGTACACACTCAACCATAAAACGAAAGGAAGATCAACTGCAACAGAAATACTTATCATCACGCATAAGTTGGATGAGCCGAAAAGAATCTATATGTGCATGTCTTAGTTGATGCGTTATCATCATCATTGTGAAAGTTTTCTGTTCTCACTGATTGTCTATGCATCGACTTTCGAGATCGTGTATACTTGTAGCTGTGTTCCACTAGCAAACCTCGATTGATGGCACATTAGGAGCTCAGTACCATTGTGCAAAAGCTCTAAATGCAGTATTGGCTTGATTTTTCCTTAGATATCCATTAAAACGCACAATGCATTTACCATTTTGCTAATGAAAATATCTGAGTCAAAGCTTTCTATGAATTCATGCTTGTGATATACGTGTGTTGTAGGGTATGCATGTGTGAGCATGTGTTTGTTCTTAGTTCTATACCCACTATTGGGCATTGATGACTTTAGTGGATGCTATGCATAATGGAGTTGATGGGTATGCAATCTTGTGGTTGACTACCATGTCTTATAGTTGCGCTTTCTTTTCTTGGGTAAATTTGGGGTTTGATTGAATCCATCTTGGAATTTATGGTTTAGAGAGCCTCTTCTGTCCCAAATGTAGTACTAATAAGTGTAGAGAGTCACGAAAGCAAAATGAAAAGAAGAGTGTATTCACAAAAGAAAGAGTGTGAGAGACTCAAAGTGAGTAGACAAAGAAATGGGTAAACTCACATGGATTAGAAATGAGCTTTCCAAGAGCATGGAGTAGGCTCCTCAAGCTTCTAACTAAGTATAAATAGGGGGAGACTCCCTCCTTATATAGATTTGAGAGAAGCTTTTCGAAGTACATCTCATGTGGGATAATTCCCCTCAAAAGAGAATGAATACATTGGTAGAAGCAAATGGCAAGGTACCCAAATACAAAAGAGATACAATATAAAATGGAAATAAACTAGAAATGGAGTGCCTCGTAAATAAAAAATGGAGATGTACTCATGCACATAGAAAAAAAAAATCACATTATTAAAAAATAAAAAATCATAAAAATCGTCCAAGGGATTTAAATCGCAGGGGGACGATTTTTATTCAAAAAATCGTTTCAAAATTTTTTTACTAGGTTGTTTTTCGGCAGAATTCGAACTTCTACGCTTGAATCTTGCCTCCTTTGCTGCAGCCTACATGCACATGAGAGAGAGAGAGAGAGAGAGAGAGAGAGAGAGAGAGAGAGAGAGAGAGAGAGAGAGAGAGAGAGAGAGAGAGAGAGAGAGAGAGAGAGAGAGAGAGAGAAAGAAAGAAATACTTTTTAACGTCTATTAGAGACCAAAATCGGCCTATGAGACAAAACATATACATCAGCATGATCCAATCCACTGTGATCCAAAAAGGAAAATAAAGTGTGAGTACAAAAAACGGGTATAAAAGGAGTGGATAATAACCGGCATCAAGGGTGTGGGGTGCTATGGGTATGCACTCTATATGCTCAATGGGTGAGATACAAATATGATATGCATAGGGAGGGGAGGCTTGATGGTATCACAACCCTCTAGATGCCTTGAGTGGGTGTAGGATATAATGCATCGGTGGGTAAGGCATCATGGCGATCCTCAAAATGCTCTGAACGTCCAAATCGACAGGGCTTCGCTGCTGATGTCTCCGTATCTCCATGTCATGGCGTGCGTGAATCGCGTGAATCTCTCTCTGGTGTGGACGGGCTCTCCGGAGTGGGGGTCTCGGTCGTCGACGCTATCATCTAAGCTTCTCTGCTCTGGGTAATGTGACACCCCGCATCGAGCTGGGTCCGAGAGTGGCTGTGGGTCTGAAAAAATCTGTAATATAAGTCTGAAGGGGGGAGGGGCAAGTGTATCTCCATCTCATGCCGGAGAAGTGATGCACGGCGGTGCTGGAGCTCTACTAGGAAACGACCTAGAGGGCGTTGGTCCTCTGTCCCCAATAAAACCCTGATCTCTCTGGGCCCCCTGAAGAGCAGTGGGTAGCGGTCTCTGATGTCCTCATATGCCTGGCATCTACATGTGTAGTGCTCCTCGTCCTCCACCTCCTCTCGGCATATCCTGCATAATCTCTCGTCCCTCGGGGTATGTGTCTCTCGCCCGACCTCAATCTCCAGCTGGTGTGATGATACTCTGAGCTGCCCAATGGCCACTCTCTCAGCCGGTGCCATGTATGTATCCATGTATCGTGGTCTCTGAATGAAACCATCCGCTGTCATAGTCAGGAAGTGCTCTCTGTAGTGTTGCCTCTTTGTGGGAAGAGGCTCCTGTGGTGCTATTCATGTCTCCCTGACGTGTATCTGTAGTAGGTTTTCCTCTCCGAACGAGAGAGGGTAATGTGGGGGGAAGAGAGGTCATACTGAAAAGGGGGAAGATCGGTAACGCTCATGCCATGGTCTGTTAACCATCGGTAGGTCTGTGCATACCATACTCTCTCATGACCTGCCTCTGCCAAATGTCTAGAGCTCTCAAATGCAAGCCTGGTGAGTCGGCTGGTGGGGAGCTCACTGACTCTCAGAATAAAGGTCACCAACTGGAAGAGGGCCTCCACTAGCATCGGTGGTGTGCCAAGCTCAGCTAGTATAATGTCATGTGGAACGGAGGGCTTGCTCTGTAGCAAGCGTGAGATCATGGTGACCTGGGGGCTCTCAATCCGCTTCCACATCGCCTCCGTGATCTCTGGTGCCTCTGGTGCCCATACTGCTGCGTACATCAATGCGGGTGTCACTAGAGTGTCAAAGAGCCACCCCTTAGTCCGGGTCTCCTGAAATTGTGTTCGAAAGCAGAGTCCCTCCAATCATGCAAGTGCCGCATAGCCTCGCGTCAATCTCTCTCTCGCTGGCTGTGCCATGGAGAATACCCCTGTGCTGCCCGAGAAGGTGACACCTAGGTAGACGTAGGAGTCCACTACCTCTATCTGTCCTCCCGCTGCAGTGAAAGAGGCGCGATGGCGTATTGTCCCGGAGGTATGGAAGATCATGACCTTGGTCTTGCCAAGGTTCACTGTGAGTCCTCTCTCCATGCAGAAGGTATCGAGTGCATGTAAATGTGACTGCAACCCCTCCTGTGACTCTAAAAGCAAGACAATGTCATCAGCATATAATAGGATGTGTACTGGAATACCTCCTAGGTCTCCTCCTAGCCCTCCTGCTCGTTGTATATACTCCGTGATCTCGTCGATGTAGAGATCGAAGAGAGTGGGTGAGAGAGGGCAACCTTGTTTCACACCAATGGTGCTAACAAGGCTGTCTGATAGGCCGCCGGGGCAGTGTACCCTGCCTGTGATTCGTGCATACAAAGCATGGATGGCCCATAGCATGTCTGATGGTAGTTGTAACTCCTGGAGCCTCCGTAGTAGTCTCTCGCGAGGGACCATGTCGAAGGCTTTGCGGAAATCCACAAAGCAACAATATAGTCTCTGCTTCCTCGCCTTTGCGCTCTCAATCAAGCAACGAAGCACGAAGATGTGGTCGATGGTGGAGAAAGTGCGGCGGAAGCCTGCCTGGCCGGGTGCTCTGATCCGAGCTGCCTCAGCGTGTGTACTGAGCTCTGCCTCTAGTACTGCCCCATAGATCTTGGCCAGGATATGGCCTATCATAATAGTCCTGTAGTTCCCTGGGTCCATCATATCGCCGGACTTATGGATAGGCGTAATGGTATGCATAGTCCACAAGTCAGGTAATCCCTCAACCAAAGCACGGTTGAAGAGATGGGCGATCAGGTGTTACATCTGCTGCGTATATAAAGTGCTCGCCCTGTAGCCCCGTGTGGTCTGTTGAACGGCCATGCTGTACCCTATGGATGGCCTGTCGTACCATGCCTGTCGAGAGAGAGAGAGAGAGAGAGAGAGAGAGAGAGAGAGAGAGAGAGAGAGAGAGAGAGAGAGAGAGAGAGAGAGAGAGAGAGAGAGAGAGAGAGAGAGAGAGAGAGAGAGAGAGAGAGAGAGAGAGAGAGAGAGAGAGAGAGAGAGAGAGAGAGAGAGAGAGAGAGAGAGAGAGAGAGAGAGAGAGAGAGTGTTTTTACGTCTATTAGGAGGCCGAACTCGGCCTATGAGACAAATCAATGTACATGGGTGTATCTTCTGTCAATCGGAAAAAGATAAAAGTGCTGAAAAAAAAGATGGCAAGGCTGATATAGATCTGTGTAGTATGCATGTAGAGATACCCATGAAAGTGGGAGGGGGGGATGGTGAATGGAGTGCTATATCTATAGCCTATATGCAAAAGGGTAGTACAAGCATGATAATGCATCTGAACGACTAACTAGCTCGATCCTGTACTAGTGGGCGGGTGTAAGATGTGGTACATGGGTGGAGGTGGAGTCAAGGCCTCCCTGATGGCTGCAGCGGGATCTGCCATCATCTGGGAACGTCTCTCCTCCATGGCGCGATGGTCACGAGCCTGAATGTCTGCAATCTGGTGTCTGTGAAGTCTGACGGCCCGATATCCTATAGCACGGGGTCGTCTCCTAGCTCGAGAAGTCTGAGCCTGTTGAAGAGTCACCCCTCTCGATGTGTGAGCTATGGGGGGGAGGGCTGCTGCACATCCTCCAATGAAGAAGTCAGTGAGCTGACTCTGTCTCCCTCGTGTTAGGGCCGCTGCAGTAGGCTGGAGGAGAGAATCTCTGTGACTCAGAATCTCTAGTAAGAATCGCCCGAGCTGTCGTTGATCTCTAGAGCCCATGATCTCTCGGAGGGTGGGCTGCCCTGTAAACAGAGTCTCGTATCTGTCTCTAATGTCATCATATGCGCTACATTTGCAAACAAAGTGCTCCTCATCCTCCATCTCTACTCTGCATATCTTGCATAGCCGCTCCTCTTTGGGAATGTCTGTGGCTCTGCCTATCTCAATCTCTAGTCGGTGTGTGAGAGAGAGAGAGAGAGAGAGAGAGAGAGAGAGAGAGAGAGAGAGAGAGAGAGAGAGAGAGAGAGAGAGAGAGAGAGAGAGAGAGAGAGAGAGAGAGAGAGAGAGAGAGAGAGAGAGAGAGAGAGAGAGAGAGAGAGAGAGAGAGAGAGAGAGAGAGAGAGAAAGAAAGAAAGAAAGAAAGTCATATTAACGTCTTCTGGAGGCCAAACTTGGCCTATGAGACAAAAACCATGTACAAGTGTAGTAACCCTGTGTAGAAGATAAAATGAAATAAAAAGTATATCGCTACACAAAGCTATATAGGGCTGGAAAAGGCTGGGGAGATGTGGCTCTGACTCTGCAGATAGTGGCCACCTAATACATGGGGGGGGTCCAAAATGTGAGTAAAACGCCCTAGCTACTGGTGATGGGTGGAGGTGGGTGTAGTATGTGGTACATCGGTGGTCGTCTGAGTGCCTCCTGAAGGAAGACAACCCAGGGGGTGGTGGTACGCCTATGCTCCATCATGTGGTCGTAGGCAATCCTGATGCGTGAGATATCCTCCTGATATAGTCGTGGTCGACGATATCCGCCCATGCGTGGTCGGCGCTGTGCTCTCTGTGCTGCTGCCTGGTGGAGCGTGAGCCCTATAGATGGACCTCTCTGATGTAGCTCAACTCGCTGAAAGAACTGGGTAATGGTCTGCTGGGTACTCACCCGTGTCTGATGTATGGGCTGTAGTGACTGCTCTCGCCTCTCGTATGCTGCTGTGAGAAAGCGTCCCAAGCGTCTCTGGTCTCCCATAGTCATGCACAGCTGGAATGACTCCTCGATCTGGAACTGTGCTCGTAGGTCTATGTATGCTGGACATCTGATAACAAAATGCTCTTCACTCTCTACCTCTGTCTGGCATACTGGGCACCACCTCTCCTCACGGGGGACTCCCCTGGACCGACCCCTCTCAATCTCGAGCTGATGTGATGAAACCCGGAGCTGCCCAATGACGACTCGTGGGTGGTGGGGAAGGTAGGTCTGCATGTATCTCGGAATCTCGATGAAGCCCGTGCCCGATATATGTAGAAAATGCTCGCGGTAGTAGAGCATTTTCGGTGGCAATGTACCCCTAGGGCTCACCCATGTCCTCTGTATGTATGTATGCCATATCTCCTGACGAATGATCCTATTCCTCTCTTGATGAGAGAGCGAGTAGGTGGGTGCATGAGAGTCGTACTGTAGTGGTGGTAGCCTGTCTATGTCAAAGCCATGGTGGGCAAGCCAGTCTCGTGTCTGTGCATACCATGAGGAGGTGTCGCCTGCTAATGCCATATCACGTGATGCCTCGAAAGCACGATAAGCAATGCGCTCTGTATCCATGCCTCGAAGTCTGTGTAATAGGCATACCGTCTGGAATAGTGCCTCAACTAGCATCGGTGGTGCAGCGAGCTCTGCTCTAATGATATCATGTGGTACTGAAGGCTTGCTGCGGATAAGTCTGGCAATCATGAGGATCTGTGGCCTCTCTAATAATGCTGTCCATGCTGATGTAGCTAATCCTGGTCCCCATATGGCTGCCCCATACATGAGCGCTGGCGTAACCAAAGTGTCAAAGAGCCACCCCTTTGTGCGGGGCTCCTGAAAATATGCCTGGTGGCACTGTCTCTCCATCAAAGCTAGTGCTGCGTACCCACGTGTGATGCGGTCACGGGCTGCCTGAGCCATAGAGAAGACCCCTGATGCTGCTGTAAATGTCACCCCCAAGTAAACATATGATCCGACCACCTCGATCGGTCCACCTGCTGCTGTGAACAAACTATGTCTGCGTACCTGTGCTGATGTATGAAAGATCAAGACCTTGGTTTTACCAAGGTTCACAGATAACCCTCTGTGTCTGCAAAAGTCATCTAGGCCGTGTAGATGATGCTGTAGACCTTCTGCAGACTCTGAAACCAATACAATATCATCAGCGTATAAAAGAATATGGACAGTGGACCCGTGTACCTCAATGCCATCTCCCCCCTGCTGCTGTATGAAATCCACTATCTCATCAATGTAGAGACCAAAGAGGGTGGGTGAGAGAGGGCATCCTTGCTTCACCCCGATAGTGCTAGTAAGTGGATCAGATAAGCCCCCTGGACATCTGACTCTACCAGATACTCTCTCGTATAAGGTGTAGATCCCCCATATCATCTCCTCCGGAGCTCCGATGTCAAGGAGTCGTCTGAAGAGTCGATCCCTGGGAATAGTGTCAAATGCTTTGCGAAAGTCCACAAAGCAACAATATAATCTCCTCTTCCTCACCCTGGCCTAGTCGATCAGGCATCTCAGAGTGAAGATGTGGTCAATGGTAGAGTAATCTCGTCTGAAACCTGCCTGTCCTGGAGCCCTGATGCCCTTCCTCTCAGCGAGAGTACTCAACTCTGTCTCTAGTACCGCCCCATATAACTTGGCCAATATAGGGCCAATCATGATCGTCCGGTATGTACCTGGATCCATAGTATCACCTGACTTATGAATGGGCACTATGGTGTGCTCAGTCCATGAGTCTGGGAACCCTTCAACCAATGCACGGTTGAAGAGATGGGCAATGAGCGGTGCGAGAGTCGTGCCTCCATAGATGAGGTGCTCTGCCTGTAAACCGAAATGATCATGGGCCCTGCCATGCTGCAGCCGGGCAATAGCGCGTCCCACCATAGTGGGTGTGAAGAAGTCAGAGGTAGTAGGACGTGAGCTCTGCGGTCTGGGAATGGGAGGCTGGCCTGGGATCTCGTATAGGCCCCGTGCATAGCTATGCCAAGTGCTCGGGTCTCGGATAGGTGTCTGCTGTCTCCTCTCTCTCAAATGTCGCCATGCCACTGCACTGTCTCGACTCATGAGCAAATGGTAAATATCCCAATACTGTCTCTCCTCCCAGTCCCGCCGTTTGCGGCGAGTAAGGCTCTGCATGCGACGCTGTGCCTGTGTGTGTGTAATATCTCCTCTATGCTCTAAAATCCGTAGGTGCTTCCGTAGCTCACGACAATCTGCATCATACCAGCGGTTCTGGGGCATGGATCCTGTGCGTGGAGGGTGCCTATGTGTGCGGTGTGGGAAGCTGCGGAGAGCTGAGTCCTGTAGGATGGAGGTGATATGTGATGTAAGTGTGTCCAAAGGTGAGAATGGATCAAGGGAGAGTAGGCGGGTTTGTAAATGGTGTGCATAAACATGTGAGAGCTCGTGTGTGAAGTGTATCGTGGTATGTATCTCAGTGGGTGAGGGAGGGTCTAATGGAATCGGAGATGAGAGTGTGAATGTGATAAATGTGTGGTCAGCACCGAGTGGGCGTCGTCCAATACTAAGTGAAGGGATGAGTGAAGCTCCAGAGGTAGTACCCAAAATGTAGTCGACTGTGCTCTCACCTCCCCCGTGAGGGAAGCAAGTAAATCCGCCTGAACCTGGCCAACGATTCATCCCGTTATATATAACGAGATGATGTCGGCTGCCTAGCTCGAGTAGATGTCTGCCATAGCCGGTGGTGTCCTGACCCGTATCTGCTGATACCCTGCTCGTGCTTATCTCATCGGGGTCTCTGGCCCTCATGATCTGTGGGTGGTCCATGTCGTATGCCTCGCACTGATGCGACTGAGTGCGGCCATTGAAGTCCCCCATAAGGAAGACTTCACCTAGTGTGCTGTAATGTAGTATCTCATCTGAAAGCGCTGTGTATGGTGAGTCTCTATCTCGGATCGGTCCCCCAGATCCTGTCCTGCGTATCGAGATCCGCCTGGTGGGAAGTAGCATATAGCAATGTAAATCGAGAGAGAGAGAGAGAGAGAGAGAGAGAGAGAGAGAGAGAGAGAGAGAGAGAGAGAGAGAGAGAGAGAGAGAGAGAGAGAGAGAGAGAGAGAGAGAGAGAGAGAGAGAGAGAGAGAGAGAGAGAGAGAGAGAGAGAGAGAGAGAGAGAGAGATTTTAACGTCTATTAGAGACCAAAATCGGCCTATGAGACAAAACATATACATCAGTATGATCCAATCCACTGTGATCCCAAAAGGAAAATAAAGTGTGGGTACAAAACAGAATATAAAAGGAGTGGATAATAGCTGGCATCAAGGGTATGGGGTGCTATGGGTATGCACTCTATGCTCAATAGGTGATGTACAAATATGATATGCATAGGGAGGGGAGGCTCAGTGGTGTCATAACGCTCTAAGTGCCTTGGGTGGGTGTAGGATATAGTGCATCGGTGGGTAAGGCATCGTGGCGATCCTCAAAATGCTTTGCACATCGAGATTGACAGGGGTGCGCTGCTGACGTCTCCATATCTCCATGTCATGGCGTGCATGAATCGCGTGAATCTCTCTCTAGTGGGGACGGGCTCTCCGGAATGGGGGTCTTGGTCGTCGACGCTGTCGTCTAAGCTCCTCTGCTCTCTGTAATGTGACACCCTGCGTCGAGATGGGTCCTAGGGTGCGTGTGGGTCTGAAAAAATCTATAATAGAAGTCTGGGGGGCCAAGTGTATGTCCATCCGCTGTTGGAGAAGTGATGCACGGTGGCGCTGGAGCTGTACTAGGAAGCGACCTAGAGGGCGCTGGTCCTCCATCTCCAATAAAGCCCTAATCTCTCTGGGCCCCCTGAAGAGCTGTGGGTAGCTGTCTCTGATGTCCTCGTATGCCTTGCATCTACATGTGTAGGGCTCCTCGTCCTCCACCTCCTCTCGGCATATCCTGCATAATCTCTTGTCCCTGGGGGTATGTGTCGCTCGCCCAACCTCAATCTCGAGCTGGTGTGATGATACTCTGAGCTGCCCAATGGCCGCTCTCTCCGCTGGAGCCATGTATGTAGCCATGTATCGTGGTCTCTGGATGAAACCATCCGCTGTCATAGTCAGGAAGTGCTCTCTGTAGTGTTGCCTCTTTGTGGGAAGAGGCTCCCGTGGTGCTATCCATGTCTCCCTGACGTGTATCTGTAGTAGGTCCTGACGGATGATCCTGTTCCTCTCCGAACGAGAGAGGGTAATGTAGGGGGAAGAGAGGTCATACTGAAAAGGGGGGAGATCGGTAATGCTCATGCCATGGTCTGCTAACCATCGGTAGATGTGTGCATACCATTCTCTCTCATGCCCTGTCTCTGCCAAATGTCTAGAGCTCTCAAATGCAAGCCTGGTGAGTCGGCTCGTGGGGAGCTCTCTGACTCTCAGAATAAAGGTCACCAGCAAAGAGCCACCCCTTAGTCCGGGGCTCCTGAAAATGTGCCTGAAAGAAGCGTCTCTCCAATCCTGCAAGTGCCGCATAGCCTCGCGTCAATCTCTCTCTCGTTGCCTGTGCCATGGAGAATACCCCTGTGCTGCCCGAGAAGGTGACACCTAAGTAGACATAGGAGTCCACTACCTCTCTCTGTCCTCAAGCTACGGTGAAAGAGGCGCGATGGCTTACTATCCTGGAGGTATGGAAGATCATGACCTTGGTCTTGCCAAGGTTCACTGTGAGTCCTCTCTCCATGCAGAAGGTATCGAGCGCCTGTAAATGTGACTGTAGCCCCTCCTGTGACTCTGAAAGCATGACAATGTCATCAGCATATAATAATATGTGTACAGACGTACCTCCGTGGTCTCCTCCTAGCCCTCTTGCTCTCTGTATATAGTCCGTGATCTCGTCGATGTAGAGACCAAAGAGAGTGGGTGAGAGAGGGCAACCTTGTTTCACACCAATGGTGCTAACAAGGGTGTCTGCAAGGCCGCCGGGGCAGCGCACCGTGCCTGTGACTCGTGCATACAAAGCATCGATGGCCCATAGCATGTCTGATGGTATCTGTAACTCCTGGAGTCTCGTAGTAGTCTCTCTCGAGGGACCATGTCGAAGGCTTTGCGGAAATCCACAAAGCAACAGTATAGTCTCCGCTTCCTCGCCTTCGCGCTCTCAATCAAGCAACGAAGTACGAAGATATGGTCGATAGTGGAAAAAGTGGGACGGAAGCCTGCCTGACCGGGTGCTCTGATCCAAGCTGACTCAGCGTGCGTATTGAGCTCTGCCTCTAGTACTGCCCCGTAGATCTTGGCCAAGATGTGGCCTATCATAATAGTCCTGTAGTTCCCTGGATCCATCATATCACGGGACTTATGGATAGGCGCTATGGTATGCATAGTCCACGAGTATGAAGTGCCTATGGTTGGCCTGTCGTACCATGCCTGCCGTGAATAGGGTGGATATCACAGGACGCGGTGCGGGAGGGATCGGCAATGGTGGCTGTCCTGGGATGTCATATAACCTCAGGGCGTAGGTGTGCCAGGTATGAGGATGTGCTATGGGCGTAGGTGGGCGTGGCTCGCGTAGGGCCCTCCACGTAGTGGCGCAATCCCTACTCATGAGAAGGTCAAACAGGTTTGCCTCCTGTCGCTCCTCAAAAGCTCGCCGCTTCCGGCGTGTGAGGGCTCGCATCTGTCGTCGTGCCTCCCTCTATGTGATGGATCGCAAAATACTCTGTGCTCTGAGATGTGGGTATAGTCGTCTACACTCCTCATCGTACCATCTATTCTGGGGTGTATGCCCCAGCCGTGTTGGATGTGTGGTGTTGTGGGTGGTGTATGGGAAGCTGAGAGTAGCGGATGTGTGGAGGATCAAGGAGAAGTGGGCGGTGAGGGTATCCAATGGGGCGGAGGGATCAAGGGAGTAGATGCGCTCTCGAACATGGGAACTATAGATAAGTGCTAGCTCATGTCTAAAGTGAATGGTGGTATGGGCATGTGGCTGTATGGTGGCGGGGTGGGATATGCATGGTGTGCCGCGTATGGATAGGGCAAGATATGCGTGATCAGCTCCAATCGGTGTGGGTGGGATGGTGAATGAGGTGATGAGATGTGTCTCCTCCGGAGGTCCGATAACATAGTCTACCACATTGCCTCCATGCGGTGTCGTTGGTGGAATGAAGGTGAGACCACCTGAGGTGGGCCATGTCGTCATCCCATTATATATAATGAGACGGTGTGCTGCTCCCATCTGGAGTAGGTGTCAGCCGTATGAGGTGGGTGTGGTGGGGTCAACTGAGGCTCTGAGTGTAGACCTGTCCTCGATGGTGCGCATCTCAGGGTCATCAAAGTCATAGATATCACACTGGTGGCTCTGAGTGCGGGCATTGAAGTCTCCTACAAGGAAGACTTCGCCCATCCCGGTATATTCCATAATGGTGTCACTGAGGCAGTCATATGGAGATGCGGTGTCTGGTCCCTCCCTCTCTAAGGGCTGCTCAGGGGAATGTGTGAAGCGCGAGCCGATGGGTGCAATATAGCAAATGGCTGTCTCTTCTGTCGGCGGTGAACTGACTCCCATATATCCTTCTCGGGCTCTCGTGTGTCTCTGTCAAGGTCATGTCTCTTCCCTCCATCACCTCCTCGAGGCGTCCTGGATGTGTCCACAAAGATCCATTGCAGTTCAAGCAAAGCGCACCTCCTGCTGTGCTGTTTCATAGGCCGCGAATCCCTAGTCAATTGGTCTTCCATCGATGATGACACGACCGTCTCTGTATAGGGCACGATGTCCCTCCCGTCGGGCCTGGAGGACACGCGGCATGCATGCGCGTCTGTGCTCTACCTGCATCCGTGTGAGTCATCCAAATAGATTGGGGTGCCCGGTGTAGTGCATAGTGCCACTGCTCGTCTGAGGAAGTCTCTCCTCCTGGCCTTATCCGAGAACTAAAGGATAAGTGGTCTGCTCCGCGTAGTGTCTCGTCCTGCACTCCAGGCTCTGGTGAAAGGGTGAAGCTCATCCGTGCGGTATCCAAGTAGTGTGCACAAGCAACGCCGGTCCTGCTCCGGTGATCCGTCTGTCTCTAAGAGGCCAGAGACACGAACATTGAGCCTTCAGGCCTGTCGCATCCGCTCCTCCTCAATGGTGGTGGGTACTATGTGGATCTCCTCATGGTGGGTGTTCTTCTTTGCTTCCTGCCGAAGGTTTTTCTTGACAGCTTCAACCCATCCACTTTTTTTAGTCTCAAGCTTGCTCTGAACCACCTCTATGCAGTCTTTCTTTATAGTCGTCCGAATGTCCTCTAGGTGTGGGGCAATCTCCCCCTCCTCACGTATGCTGTCCAGTTTCATCTTCATATCAGTAAGCCTAGTGTGCAACTCCTCCTGATTCTGTGAGTGCTTCTTGCGGATAGCAAGAAGCTCCTCCCGCAGGGACTCGTTTTCCTTCTCCAAGGTTGTTACTTTTGCTTCAAGAGCGACGACTCGGCAGGTAACACCGTTCAGTCCAGAATCTCCTTCTTTTTTATGTTTCCCTATCAACTCTCGAAGGGTATGCTCGAAGGTGGCCAATTGTTCCTCCAACTTGGGAGCCAGAGAGAGAGAGAGAGAGAGAGAGAGAGAGAGAGAGAGAGAGAGAGAGAGAGAGAGAGAGAGAGAGAGAGAGAGAGAGAGAGAGAGAGAGAGAGAGAGAGAGAGAGAAAAAGAAAGACTTTTTAACGTCTATTA
Organism: Ceratopteris richardii; assembly: GCA_020310875.1. Classification (NCBI taxonomy): domain Eukaryota; kingdom Viridiplantae; phylum Streptophyta; class Polypodiopsida; order Polypodiales; family Pteridaceae; genus Ceratopteris; species Ceratopteris richardii. The sequence goes on from CM035437.1 coordinate 91,085,057, forward strand.
GAGGCCAAAATCGGCCTATGAGACAAAACATATACATCAGTATGATCCAATCCACTGTGATCCCAAAGGAAAATAAAGTGTGAGTACAAAAAACAGGTATAAAAGAAGTGGATAATAACTGGCATCAAGGGTGTGGGGTGCGGGATGCTATGGGTATGCACTCTATATGCTCAATGAGTGAGATACAAATATGATATGCATAGGGAGGGGAGGCTCGATGGTATTACAACCCTCTAGGTGCCTGGAGTGGGTGTAGGATATAATGCATCGGTAGGTAAGGCATCATGGCGATCCTCAAAATGCTCTGGACGTCCAAATCGACAAGGGTGCGCTGCTGATGTCTCTGTATCTCCATGTCATGGCGTGCGTGAATCGCCTGAATCTCTCTCTGATGTGGACGGGCTCTCCGGAGTGGGGGTCTCGGTCGTCGACGCTGACGTCTGAGCTCCTCTGCTCTGTGTAATGTGACACCCCGTATCGAGCTGGGTCCTCGAGTGGCGGTGGGTCTGAAAAAATCTGTAATATAAGTCCGAGGGGGGGGGGGCAAGTGTACCTCCATCTGCTGGAGAAGTGATGCACGGCGGTGCTGGAGCTCTACTACGAAACGACCTAGAGGCTGGTCCTCTATCCCCAACCCTGAAGAGCTGTGGGTAGCGGTCTCTGATGTCCTCATATGCCTGGCATCTACATGTGTAGTGCTCCTCGTCCTCCACCTCCTCTCGGCATATCCTGCATAATCTCTCGTCCCTCGGGGTATGTGTCTCTCTCCCAACCTCAATCTCGAGCTGGTGTGATGATACTCTGAGCTGCCCGATGGCCACTCTCTGAGCTGGTGCCATGTATGTGTCCATGTATCGTGGTCTCTGAATGAACCCATCGGCTGTCACAGTCAGGAAGTGCTCTCTGTAGTGTTGCCTCTTTGTGGGAAGAGGCTCCCGTGGTGCTATCCATGTTTCCCTGATGTGTATCTGTAGTAGGTCTTGACGGATGATCCTGTTCCTCTCCGAACGAGAGAGGGTAATGTGGGGGGAAGAGAGGTCATACTGAAAAGGGGGGAGATCGGTAATGCTCATGCCATGATCTGCTAACCATCGGTATGTCTGTGCATACCATACTCTCTCATGCCTTGTCTCTACCAAATGTCTAGAGCTCTCAAATGCAAGCCTGGTGAGTCGGCTGGGGGGGGGGGGAGAGAGAGAGAGAGAGAGAGAGAGAGAGAGAGAGAGAGAGAGAGAGAGAGAGAGAGAGAGAGAGAGAGAGAGAGAGAGAGAGAGAGAGAGAGAGAGAGAGAGAGAGAGAGAGAGAGAGAGAGAGAGAGAGAGAGAGAGAGAGAGAGAGAGAGAGAGAGAGAGAGAGAGAGAGAGAGAGAGAGAGAGAGAGAGAGAGAGAGAGAGAGAGAGAGAGAGAGAGAGAGAGAGAGAGAGAGTTAAGGTAGGCTAGGGTTAGGGTTTCAAACTAAGTTCAAACTAAGGTTAGGTGGATTAAGGTTAGGGTTTGAAGAGGATCCTAAAGAGGAGGAGGTTCAAGAAGGTTGGCAAGGATTGGCTTAGGGTTAGGTTTAGGTTTAGTTTTAGGGTTTTGGTAAGGTCGGGTTAGGGTTTCGATGGGCTAGGGTTAGGGTTTTGGTTTAGGTTTAGGTTTAGGTTAGGCTTAGGGTTTGGGCTAGTTTCGGGCTTAGGGTTTGGGAGATCCATCCTTGAAAGTTGAGAGAGTGAGAGTTCAAACTTCAGTGTGTTTCCTACTTCAATCTTTATCCTTCACTCTTGAGCTTTATTATCATAGGAAGAACTCCTAATGTTATTCGAAGCCATGTCAAAGAGCTTGGCAAGAATACATGGTTGCAAATACAATTTGCATGGGAGTTTACATAGGCACCGCATCTCGCATCAAAGCTCATCTCCTTGGCTTAAAAGGTGGAGGCATTGGAACTTTGTGGTTAGAAGGCTCTGGAATCTGTTGGATCGGATGCATCAATGCATGGTTTACATAATGACTTTGTTCTCGCTGCTGCTTCTCAGTGAGCTTTTGTGATCTTTTAGGTTGAGGTGAAGTACTTGCCTCTGATGTGTGTTTTGAAAAGACTTTGTCCCACTCTGAAGTGTAGATGGATGGATTAAGACTTATACTTGGATCTTTGGTTGAGTATCTTGAAGCTTCATTAAAGATTATATCTTTTGAAATTGTGATAGAGTGGTTCTCAAGATCATACAATGTATACGTTTTTGATTGCTCACTATAGCCAATGAAGATGTGCTTCTTGGACTTGGACTTGGACTTGAGCTTGTTGCGATCTTCTTTTGGCACATGGACAAATGCTTCACTTCCAAATATTCGAAAGTAATTGATATTAGGCTTTCTTTCATAGTAGGCTTCAAAGGGTGTCTTGTTGTGCAAATGCACTAGTGAAGGCTCGATTGAGTATATGCACGACAGTGTGCACTACTTCTGCCCAAAACTTGTAGGGTAATTCTTTGTTGTGAAGCATGGTTCACACCATTTCCAATACACTTCGGATCTTCTCTCAGCTACTCCATTTTGGGACGGAGTGTTCGGTTGAGTGACTTATTGTTTTATCCCATTTTGCTTTAAGATATTGTCAAAGTCGTGATTGATAAATTCACCATCACCATTTGATCGAATAGTCTTGATTGTCTTTGATGCTTCATTGTGAACACTTCTTTGAGGAAGTGTTGGATCATTGCTTGGGTGCATCGCTAGTATTATGACTAGCATGTTTTCCTTTATGGAAGGGCCCCTTAGCCTTCATGGCTCTCTCTTGTGAGGAAACCGACTTTGCTTGCGAGCCGTGGAGGAGCGGAAGTCTGACGAACCTCTTCCCAAGTTAGAACTTGGCCCCGATTGTAAATGGTGGTTACAAATGTCTCATATGATCTAGGAAGCTTATTGAGAAGGAGGATGGCCATATCTTCACTAGAGACTTGGTGACCACATAATGTTAGCTTATGTTGATAGTCCTCAAATGTGGCGATTACTTTGGAAATAGGATCCTGGGTCCTAGTGGATAAGTTATGAAACTCCGCCTCTAGGGTGTAAATCTTTAAGGGATTTTTGTTTCTTGGAGGATCTTCCAAGCTTTAGAAGGGATTTTACAAGAGGTTATATGGCCTTTGGTTAATTCATCGCAAGCTAGAAGTAATTGGTCTAAGGCTCGCTTGTCCTTTACATTCCACACATTCCAGGCTCTTAGATCGCTTTCCTTATCGGGCTCTCGTTCTGTTCCTTCAACTCGTTCTGTTCCTTCAACTACTTCGTACAATAGGTTTGTATAGAGGTAGGCCCTAATAGTGTCCTTCCATAGGTTGTAATTCGTTCCATTGAGTCTTTCATCTTTCAGCATGAATATTGTGTAGGAGATGATGACGATGGCGCAACAACAATGAAGACAGAGGCGAGGGGTGAGCTAGAGTGAAGCGATAATGGAGAGAGAAAAGTGGACTCGCCAACAGTAGAGAGAGAACTCTCATTCATACATGACAAGATAAGAAAAAGAGAGTTCTTTTCACATGTACGCACGGATAAGAACAAACAAGTATGCCTTGATTTTACATTCGATAGATGTCTTTTTATACAAAATAGAAAGCCTTTTGGCCAATCAAAAGGGGATAAGAGTCTTGGATAGATTTCCCTCTAAGTTAGAGGTGTTCACATGAGATGAAAGCTCAAAGCTCATAGCCAACAATCCCTCCCTTGAGCTTGATTATACATAACTTTTTGTGGGCACTATTCCTTCCCTACATACAAGGAGAGTGGTAAAGATTCTTCCCATGTATAAAAGAGAGTGGTACAAAATGGCTTCCTTCTCTCAAAGTAATGGGTGGAACAACATATTTCATATCCTTCTCTCACTCTAGGGTGGTACATGTATATTTTCCTTCCCTAGGATAAAGTAGGGTGGTACAAAGGGATTGAAAAGCATATAGCATTGCTTTGTTGTTGTTGTCATTTTTGTTCTTATTAATGATGATGTTCGTAATTTTATCCCCTCCTTGAGCTTCTCGTTTTGACTTGCACTTGGTTTTTGGCATTTTACTTTCAGGCACTCGAGAAAACGTGTAAAAACAAACTAGAAAATAAGTTGGGAAAGGTCCTTCCCTCTATGTTGAGGGGGTGTCTAGTGTCTAATTCCCATACAAAATGGCATTCTTAGACCTACTTGTGTCGGAGTGTTTATAAAGCATTAAGAACTTTGATCTTTTGCTTCCTTCTTTTTTTTTTTTTTTGATAAAGAGAACTTCCTTTCTTAAAATGCGTATATGCTAATACATGAACCCTTACAATCATATCTATGTGGTGGAGCATATACTCGATGCAAAAGCGTGGAAGATAGAGACCATCTAAACCAGGTTTAAGACCTTATAATGTCCCTATCATCACTATTGAAAGTGAGGCAACCTCACAGAAATGATAGATTTGTGCACTTTCGAAGAGAACTATCACAACTTTTCATAGGCGTTGCATGTGAAATTTGTGTCTCAATCAGCAACCAGTTTAGATGCTTTAGATTTCTATATACTTTTGTACAAAAAGATAAAGGAAATCATTCTGATGATGAAGTTATCTGATTCCATAAGAGCATGACTATGCTCGCACGCTGGCTTCTAGCAAGTACCCAGTTCCCTTCAAGGGCACTACTCTCGGATTGCTGGAATTGTTGATCTCTACCTTGTCATTGTTTGTGTTGTCATGTCCTGCGCAATTGTTCACAACCGGAGAATTTTCTTTCCGAAATCGTCGAAGTTGTTTCTTCCATAAATTCTGGGAAAAAATTCCCATCCACATCGACTAACGACCCACGCTCCGTCCATGCTTCATTCGCACTAGTGGACCTCACTGTTTTTCTCTCCTTCTATCACATCCATTTACTCTTTGCTTAGCAGTGCTTCCAAAGAACTTATCTGTTCCTCAGCTTCTGATTGGAAGCTCTATCGGTCCCAATATCTATGCCGCAAGGATACGGCAATCGAAATGTTGTAATAGAAAACGAAAATGAAGACAAATGAACAGATGCAGAAGCCAAAATGCCACCTTCATCGCTGACATCTTCATCTCACCAGAGTACTTCAGAGAAAGTTGGAGAAAGTTGAGGGATAAGTGTTGACAAGGGTATGCTACATGTGTGAAGAGAAGTATTGCATACGCAACGCGTTGTGAACGTTCGCAACTTTCGCAACGCAACTCCACGTTGCGTACACGTTCGCAACGCGTTGCTAATCTTTCAAAAAAAAATCTTTCCCAAAAGTCCAAAAATGGTCCAGAAGGATCTTTTAAGTCTTAACCCTTACAACTTATGAACAAAAAAATTGTTGATCAAGGAAGAAAGACCAATACCTCAAGGAGGGAAAAAAAAGTGCATATATATGTATGTGGTTATGTAATATGTATGTATGTATTGTACTAACTATATGTTTAAATGGTCCGGGCCTTGAGATCGCGAGCAATACGATCAATAGAAAATTGCAAGCCCGCCTTCAAAGATGCCACAGACTTCGTACCTTTCTTCTTTCCTCTTCCAGAAGCTAGAGCAGAGGCAACCGTAGCCACGCCACGCTTCACGGTTATAGTGCCCGCCATAGTCATGTTGTGTTCTCTAACTTTCTCTATTCTATCATGGATAGAAAACCCGCTCTGATACCACGTGTAGGAGATGATGGCGATGGTGCAGAAACAATGAAGACAGAGGCGAGGGGTGAGCTTGAGTGAAGCGATAAGGGAGAGAGAAAAGTGGACTCGCCAACAGCAGAGAGAGAACTCTCATTCATACATGACAAGATAAGAAAAAGAGAGTTCTTCTCACATGTACGCACGGATAAGAACAAACAAGTGTGCCTTGATTTTACATTCGATAGATGTCTTTTTATACAAAATAGAAAGCCTTTTGGCCAATCAAAAGGGGATAAGAGTTTTTGGATAGATTTCCCTCTATGTTAGAGGTGTTCACATGAGATGAAAGCTCAAAGCTCATGGCCAACATATTGGCGTAAAGGAGGGTAAATACAATTGACTTGAGAATGTTGCGTTTGGAATCATTGACATGGTCGCTGTCAAAACGAAGTTACAACACTTGCAAAAATTAAGTCGAAATTCGCACAAAAAAAGGAGTTGGGGTGGGGGAGGGCGTAGAGGAGCCCTACACTTGCAAACTAGATAAACACCATGGAGAGGGGGGGCTTATAATAGCCCTATACTTGATGCGAGAAAGACTCCTTGGAGGGGAGGGAGACTTAGAGTAGCCCGTTCCACACCAAATAGCCTTAGAGTAGGCTAGGGAACTCAAGAAACTTTGTGGGTGGGCTTAGAATAGCCTCCAACCCACAAATGCACACACACGCAATGATCTCCTTATATGGCTTGATGGTACAAAAGTGGGCACTTTGTGCTAAAGTGTGCCAATGTTGGGGTGTGGATATAAGTTGTCCGCTTTTCAAAGC
>CM035437.1:91106505-91109005 GCA_020310875.1 Ceratopteris richardii
TTTGAAGATGTATGTAAAGAAAATAATATAGTGCTGCGCTCGTCTCTTTGAGAGGAGTTGAAAGTCCATACTCTATAGTCATTGTTGGACTAGATGGCATTGATTCCAACAATCCCTCCTTCAATGTCATATTGGTACAAGGTTCAGTAACCTACAAATTTTCTCATGACTATCTCTAGTCAATGCTTTGGTAAATATATCTTCAGCATTCTCACTAGAAGGAACATAAACCTGTTCAATGTGCTTCTTAGCTATCTGCTCTCGAATATAGTGGTAGTGTACCTCTATATGCTTTGTCCTTGCATGATGCACTGGATTCTTTGCTATAGGTATAGCACTCTGGCTATTTGAAAATATCTGAATGGGTTCATGTACTCTTACGTTATCTTGTACTCTTACATCAAGATAACTGAAAATCTTCTGCAACCAAACTGACTCTAGAGTAGTTGTAAATGCTGCACGATATTCAGCTTCACACGATGAAGTGGCAATAGTGGGTTGTCTTTTCGAAAACCATGAGATAAGACAATCTCCAAGATAAAAACAATATCCACTAGTACTTCTTCTTGTGTCTCTATCACCTGCCCAATCAGAATCTGAAAATCCTTTTAGTAACAAATATGTAGATTTCGAAAATACCATAGCATAATTTGAAGTTCCCTTCAAATATCGAAAGATCTGCTTTACTGCTTTCCAATGTAACACTGTTGGATACTGCATGAACCTTGATACTTGAGAAACTGCAAACTGTATATCAGGACGTGTATTACAAAGATATATCAAGCAACCAACTGCTTGACTATATAGAGTAGCATCAAATGGCTCTGCATCTGAATGTACTTCTGCTGTGTCATATAGATACACTCATCTTGAAACAGAAACTGAATCCCAAGATAATAATGCAAAATGCCTAAATCATTCACATCAAATGTTTGCTTCAATTATTCTTTAAACAACTGCAAATCTTTATCTCTGGGACCTGTGACTATAATATCATCCACATAAATGATTGCTATAATCATCATACCTGTTTCAGCTTTGACATAAAGAGTTGGAGCTGCATCTGAGTTATGGAAACCAATGGATAAAAGATATGTATGTATCTTTTCATACCATGCTCTAGGTGCCTGCTTCAAACCATACAAAGCTTTTATAAGCTTACACACTAAGTGTTCTTTACCTGTCTCTTCAAAACCTTCTGGCTGTTGAATATACACATCCTCATGTAAATCACCATTAAGAAAAGAAGTCTTAATGTCAAGTTGATATATATGCCAACTAAAATGTGCTGCTAAAGCAAGTATTGACCTAATAACAGTCATCCTAGACGTAGGAGCGAATGTCTCATCATAATCAATACCTTTTTGTTGTGCATATCCTTTGACAACCAATCTCGCTTTGTACCTGTCAATAGTACCATCTGCTTTCCTTTTGATTTTGAAGATCCAGATTTACACCTATAGCCTTCTTTCCCTCTGGTAACTCACATAGCTGCCAAGTTTGATTCTTATGAATAGAATCAATCTCTTCTTGCATAGCTTTTCTCCAAATAGGAATTTTAAGTGTATCTTTAACACATGCAGGTTCATCTTCAACAGTCGTAAGTACCAAAATATCATGAATCTCAAAGTCTTCAGCAAAACTTACATGATCTTTTTGTTATTGCTGTCTAGTCTGACTTTTTGTTCTTATATGATCTTGTTGTTGTTGTCTAGTTTGACTCCTTGTTCTTCCAGTAAAAGTCTTTATACCACTATCTTTCCAAGTCTGATATAATCAAGTAGGTGTATCCTTAAATAGTGGTGAAATTCTTTCTGAACTTTCAGCTTCCACAGGTTCTTGAACTTGTCCTGCCGAGGTACTAGGACTTTCTCGAACTTTAACTTCTTCCATTTCTGGAACCAAAGTCTCACGTGGAACCGACTCTATAGAAGGTTGTGAAATTCCTCTTTCTTCAACTCTTTCTTGAATCCTAGGAATTTTAACTCCCTCCTGATATGGCTGAACATGTACATCCAGAATAAATCCATACTAATGAACTCCGGAATTTCTGCTTCTTTATCATAAACCTTATTTTCAGCAATATAAGCATTACGTGAAAGAATAACTTCACCTCTTTCACTTCTGAGAATCTGGATAGTTTCCTGACTTTTATTTTCAACCATAGGTACAGGAAAGATTTCTATCTTCAACTTAAGATCATAGATCCATGAGTATCGCATAAAATCATCAACGAATAGAACAAAATACCTGAAGCCTTGAATAGAGTCTTCTCTCGTAGGTCCATTCACATCTGAATGAATAATCTGCAATTTCCTGGTAGCTGTAATATGACCATGTTTCTTGAAAGGTAGTTTATGCATCTTACCTTCAAGACAACCTTCACATATATCTGAATCATCTGGTAGCTTGAATGAGGGTAAACTCTCAACCATACCTCTTTTTTTGATACCTCTAATTCTTCAAATGTAACCTCTCTATCTCTTGTGGTAAGGGTAAG
>CM035437.1:91124005-91234005 GCA_020310875.1 Ceratopteris richardii
GGGGGAGTATTTTCTCAATGCAATAGGGACCAACCCACCTGGGAGGAGCTTCTTCTTCCCCTTCTTTTCAAAAAGCTGAGGGGTTATAGAGTAAGATCCTAGAGGCTATATGAACCTTGGTCTCCCATAGGTGGGAGTTGGGAACATGTTTTCTTTTGGCTAGCACAATTTTGAATGTGCATTAGGAATCCCCCTCCTCTCCTCCAAGACTTGCAATTTGATAAGATGAGTAATTTAGGAGTGTGCTTAGTGGTAACCATGTACGAAGTACAATATGACGACAAAGTTCTTAAGTAAGCATATCCCCCAAAAATATGAAATTGTATGCATGTTTTTGGAGCAATGATGACTTCATTCGTGCTTTTTGCTTGGCCATTTGCTATGGGATAATAAGCATATGCTTTCCAATGGAAGATTTTGTATTTGATGAAAATAGTGGTGTGTAATGTTGGGGTAAAGGTCCTAAATGACCCCCTTATTTGTACACATTTGTATAGGCCTTTTATAAGGCTTAATGTACTCATTATTTATTCTTTTGGCCAAGTTCAATGTGAACTTGGCCAGGTCCTATAAAAGTGAACTCAAATAAACTTAGGGCTCACTTCTTTCTTTAGTGAAGCCCCCAAACAAGCTGCCTCTCTCCAAATTCGAATTTCTCTCTCTCCATCTCTGTCTATCTGTTGCGTGGGCTGCTCCTTGCACCTCCAGACCTTCTACTCAGCCAAGGGGGGTATTACCACAGCTGCTGCATCACCTCAGCACATCTCCTCAGCTCAACAACTGGTATCAGAGCCTATATTGGGCCTCAAATCTGCTGCACAGGTTCTCTACAGCAGCATACACTCACCATTTGGCAAAATCATCAGGTTTCATCGCGAAGAAAGGGTCCAAAATCTGTTGTACCATCATTTTCAGTGATGTTCCAGCTTTTTGTCGCGAAGAAAGTGATTTTTCTCTGATTTTATCGCGAAGAACAGGTGTTTTTCAGCAAAATCTCAAAGTTTCCAGCAAGAACAGGTGTTTTTCAGCAAAATATTCCAGCAAATTTCTGAGTTTTTGCAGGTCTTCTCACTCTCAACTGGCTGAGCACACATAGTGGGAGATACATTTTGCTATAATTTCTATAGTTTCAGCAAAATTGACCTATGTATGAGAAGTTCTGGAGTATTTTGCCATAATTTCTTGTAAAACAGTGGCAAAAATTGGGGCTTTTGCTCCTACATGCATCTAAAGGCTGAGTATTAGCCTTATGTACATTCTTTGAGGTTAAAAACAACAAAATTAGTTGTTTTTGAGCATAAATTGAGTTTCTGAAATTCTCTGCGCAGAAAATTCAGAGATCAGTTTTGTGCCCAGAATCACCCCATTTTTGTCCCAAATTGCTCCTGTGACCGTTTGGAGTTGTAGTGCATCATTTTTGGAGGCTGCACTTTGATTTTGGTGCATTTGCCCAAAATTCCAGCAGGTTTTTTCATTGTGCAACTATGGAGTCATCCTCCTCAGATGTGAAGAATCTATTTGAGATTCGACGGTTTGAGGGAACAGGTTTTGACTTATGGAAGGAGAGAATTCAGGGAATCCTCTTCTTGAAAGATTGTGACAGGGCATTGGAGGCAGAGAAACCAGAGGACATGTCGGAAGATGCATGGTTTACTTTGAACAAGAAGGCCATTATATACATTAAGATGGCTGTATCCGATGAGATTCTAGTAGATCTCAAAGGTTTGACCACTGCTTTTGAGTTATGGGCAAAACTCAAGGCGACGTATGAAAATACTACGCCTGTTAACCAAGTACACCTGATGCGGAAGCTTGTTGGCATGCAGCTTGATGAGTCCAAGAGTGCAGCTGAACACTTGTCATCGTTTACAGGTACTTTGTCACAGTTGCAGGACTCAGGAATGCCTCCTTTCGATGATAAGCTTAAAGCCATTTTCTTGCTTATGACATTGCCTGACTCTTGGGAGACATTGGTAGTCTCATTGTCCAATAACCCCAACTTGACTTTTGATGGTGTTAGGGGTTCTATTCTTAATGAAGAGATAAGGAGAAAAGCAGGTGGAGAAGGAGGTAGCTCAGCCAACATGGTTAGAGGCAGGACAGATAAGAAGAGTAATTATGCACAGAGGAATAAGAGTAAAAGCAGGGAAAGGGGGAATAGCAGCAAAGGCAAAAGCAATGATGTGACATGCTATCAGTGTGGCAGGAAAGGTCACAAGAAACCCGATTGCCGCTATTACAAAGCAGAGCTTGATAGGAAGAAGAATTCTGGAGATAAGAAGAAGGACAGGAAAGAAGACAAGACCGATGCACAGGACAGCCAAAAGGACAAGGAGAAGGCCAATGTGGCTTCTAGTGTAGTCATAGAGGAGCTGTCAGATGCAGAGGACATTTTATGCGCTACTTTCTCAGCTGATGACACCCATGCATTTGATCCTTCTCTAAATGTTCATGCACAGGACATGTCAATCACTAAGAGTGATGTCATAGATGCTTTGCTGACCGTCAATGATGCATTGGCCCAGACTTGGATAGTAGATTCTGGTGCTTCATTCCATGTGACTCCTATCAAGGAGTGTTTTTCTACTTTTATTGCAGGCAGCCATGGCCATGTATACCTTGGAAACAATCATGCATGTTCCATTGAGGGTATTGGCACAGTGCATTTCGCTACAAATGGCACTAATGAGCTGGTCTTGCATAATGTGCGTTATGTACCAGGGATCAAGAAGAGCTTGCTTTCTGTGGGTCAAATGGATTTGCATGGTTATAGCATTCTTTTTGAGAAAGGATCATGGAAAATGACTAAAGGTTCAAGGCTGATTGTGAAAGGCACAAAGAAGGGAACGCACAAAGAAGGGAACTCTCTATTGCTTGCATGGAAAGGCCTTATCAGGCAAGTTCATTGCTTTGGCTGAAGTTCACTCCCATATGGAGTTGTGACATAAGAGACTTGGCCATATGAGCCAAAAGGGTCTCACTAGGCTTTGTAACTTAAAGAAGCTTGATGCTAAAGACACAAAGCTTGACTTTTGTAATGAATGTCAATATGGAAAGAAAGTAAAACGTTCCTTTTATTCTGGTGTGTCTCGAAAGTCTTGTGTACTTGATCTTGTTCATTCTGATGTATGTAGCATGCCCACCAAATCTATGGGGGGTGCTTTATATTTCATCTCCTTTGTTGATGATTTTTCTAGAAAAATTTGGGTTCAATTGCTTAAATCAAAGGATGAAGCATTTGCTGCGTTTAAGCGTTTTCATGCATTTGTGACCACCCAAACAGGTAGAAAGCTGAAATGCTTGCGTAAGGACAATGGTGGTGAGTATACAAGTGCTGAATTTCAGAAATTTTGTGAAAATTTGGGCATTAAGAGGGAGCTTACTGTTCCATACAGCCCCTCTTCTAATGGTGTGGCTGAACGTTACAATAGGACACTTTGTGAGAGGGTGAGATGCATGCTGTCCACAGCTAATCTCCCTCATGGATTTTGGGGAGAGGCACTCAAAACTGCAGTACATGTGTGCAATAGATCCCCTCACATGTCTTTAAAAGGTGACATCCCTGAAGAGGTTTGGTCTGGCAAACCTGCTTCATATGATCACTTACGTGTCTTTGGCTGCGAGGCGTTTGTGCATATAAGGCCTGAGCTGAGAAACAAGCTTGATGCTAAGTCTATTAAAGGCCTCTTCATGGGATATGGTGAAGAAGGTGAAATGGGCTACAGGATTTGGATACCTCATCTCAAGAAGGTCGTACGCAGCCGGGATGTTGTTTTTAATGAGGCAAGGCTGCTTCAAAACAATTGTGCCTCAAAAGATAACCATAAAAGGGTAAGATTTCAGCATGACCAGCCACCTGTTAGGTCCAATTTTGACCCTCAGGATGCACCACAAAGGACTGAAAATGTTGACGATCTAGTGGTTTTTGAGCCAGAAGATGTTGGACAGCAAAATGAGGCTCCTAAAGGGAATATGCAGCCGAATAATAATGCTGAAAATGGTGCTGGAAACAATGGACAGCAGCCTAATAATAATGATTTGATCATACCACCTGATGTAGACCCATTGCCTGACAATGTGGATCATTGGGTGAGAAGATCTACTCATCTTAGAAGGAATGTGAGTAGATGAAGGTGAGCCTCTCACATACAAAGAGGCAAAGGCATGTGAACACAGCAGCAAGTGGGAGCTTGCTATGCAGGAAGAGATTAAAGCTTTGCATGCTAATGATACTTGGGATTTGGTTGAATTACCCAAAGAAAGGAAAGCCATTCCTAACAAATGGGTGTATAAAATCAAAACAGTTGATGGAAAACCCAAGTACAAAGCAAGGCTGGTTGCAAAGGGATATGCCCAGACCAAAGGCATAGATTTCCAAGAAGTATTCTCTCCTGTGGTGAAGATGACCACTTTGCGAGTGTTATTTGCAATAGTAGCTGCTCTTGATTTGGAATTAGACCAAATGGATGTACATACAGCTTTCTTGCATGGTGATGTTGATGAAGAGCTTTACATGAATCAGCCAGAGGGGTTTGTTATTCCTGGAAAGGAACATTTGGTATGTAAGCTCAATAGAAGCTTGTATGGGCTGAAACAAGCTTCTAGACAATGGTACAAGAAGTTTGATGCTTTCATGCTCAAACAAGGGTATAAAAGAAGCCATGCTGATCACTGTTTGTATACGAAAACTGATGTAGATGGCAGCCCTATTATTCTTGTCTTATATGTTGACGATATGCTGATTGCTGGTAAGAAAAGAGACACCATTGATGCTCTTAAACAGCAGCTGAAATCTGCTTTCTCAATGAAAGACCTTGGGGCAGCAGAGCATGTCCTTGGAGTGAGGATTAGAAGACAAAGGGACCAGCACATATTGTATTTGTCGCAGGAAAAATACATTGAAAAGGTGCTGGACAGATTTAACATGGCTGATGCAAAGCCTCTTGGAGTGCCATTGCAGCCATATGTTAAAGTTTCCAAGGAAGATTGTCCCAAAACACAAGAAGCAATCAATGACATGCAAAATGTGCCTTATGCTTCAGCTTGTGGCTCACTTATGTATGCTATGGTTGCAACTAGGCTGGACATTGCCCATTCAGTGGGAGTTGTGAGCCGGTTTATGGCCAATCCAGGCAAAGCTCATTGGAAAGCAATAAAGTCCATTTTGAGGTACTTAAAGGGGACCAAAAATAAATGCATTTGCTATGGCAAAGACCCATGGGAGCTGAAAGGCTTTTGTGACTCTGACATGGCTGGTGATGTGGATACACGTAAATCCACAAGTGGATACATATTCACTCTTGCAGGAGGTGCTGTTTCATGGTGCTCAAGGCTGCAAAAGATTGTTGCTTTGTCCACTACAGAGGCTGAATACATTTCAGCCACTGAGGCTTCCAAGGAAGCCATATGGCTGGCACGATTATGCAGTGAGTTTGGCTTGTCAAACAAGGCACCTATGCTTGGCTGTGATAGCCAGAGTGCCATATGTTTGGCAAAGAATGCCATGTTTCATGCAAACATTAAGCATATTGATGTGCGATATCACTTCATTCGAGAAGTGCTTGAGGATAGCCTTATCACACTTGTTAAAGTTCATACATCACAGAATCCTGCAGATGTTCTCACTAAGTGCTTGTCTAAAGCACAACATGAGCTATGTATACAGATGGTGGGAGTCACGTAGCTTAAAGGCGTCATTTATGCCTTTAAGTGGGAGGTTGTTGGGGTAAAGGTCCTAAATGACCCCCTTATTTGTACACATTTGTATAGGCCTTTTATAAGGCTTAATGTACTCATTATTTATTCTTTTGGCCAAGTTCAATGTGAACTTGGCCAGGTCCTATAAAAGTGAACTCAAATAAACTTAGGGCTCACTTCTTTCTTTAGTGAAGCCCCCAAACAAGCTGCCTCTCTCCAAATTCGAATTTCTCTCTCTCCATCTCTGTCTATCTGCTGCGTGGGCTGCTCCTTGCACCTCCATCGCTTCTACTCAGCCAAGGGGGGTATTACCACAGCTGCTGCATCACCTGAGCACATCTCCTCAGCTCAACATGTAATTCATAAATGAAGTGTGCACTTTGATTTGTGGTGAACTTCAATGGACATCTGAAGAGATTGTCCAAGAAGGAAGCCACTATTTTTGGAGTGCAATCCTTTGAGGCTATGGCTTTCGTACTTTGTAGCATAGTTAGAACTTAGTAGCAATTAGTAGGTACCGTGCTTGGTTGAGCATTGGAGGAGGATAAATGGTTCCCACAAAAATCAAAACCTCAATGTTCAAAGGGTTGCTTTGGTAGTTTGGGGGTGTGTCTTTGTAAGACATTGCAATCTTGGCATAATTTAATAAGCCAAGCACAAAATAAATAGGGCCACCACACTTTGGAGTATTCTCATGAGTCATGGCTATAATGTGTTCTAGGAAATCTCCACTTGCCACTCCCCTCCTCCCCCCCCCCCCCAAAAAAAAAAAAAAAAAAAAAAAAAAAACAAAGTGCCATTTCCAACTTTCTAGTTGTTGGAGTTTTAGGTCTGCGGAACACGCGAACAACACAAAGAAGAAGAAGAAGCTTGGAGCACAACACAACACTTAATGAATTACCAAGTGAAGGTTAGCGTTATAAGCATATATACAAGGGGGGGGGGGACCTCCTAAAGAGGGAAAAAAGTGCCTCAGCGGTCCTAAGTGTGTTCACACATATACTACCAAAATATATCAACAAATCCCCCCTCGGAGTGATGCAGTGAACAAAGAACTGGCTCTAATGTATAAGGAAGTGCCAAGCTATGTGGAAATAGATCAATGCACAAAAGGAAGTAAGCCGGAAGCTTTGCGGAAAGCTTCAAACTTCTCCACTTCTCCCTAGGCAGAGCCTTTGTGAAAAGGCCGTCAACGTTATTCTATGTGGGCACATATGCCAAACTGATCTCTCGAGCAGAGAAAGAACCTCTCCCTCACATAATGATAGTGAACCTCAATGTGCTTTGTGTGAGCATGGAACAAAGGGTCCCTCACGACCGCCAATGCTCTCTGACTGTCAGAGAAGATGTGGTGGCAGAAGACTGACCAACACCCAAATCAGCCAAAAGGCATATGAGCCACACACACTCAACAATCGTTGTGAAAGCTTCCCTATACTCAGCCTCACAACTAGAAGTGGGCACGATAGGCTGCTTCTTACTCAACAAAGATATGCATGAGCTACCAAGCATGAAGCAAAAACCACTAGTGGACACACGAGTGTAATAGCAACCAACTCAATTAGAGTCAGAAAATCATGTAAATCTGGCAGTAATGATCCCTCCTTGGGATAAAACAATCCAAGTAGCTGGGTACCACTCAAGTAGAGAAAGATACGCTTAACCTTCTGCCAATGATTGACACCTAGGCAATGTATAAACCTACTGAACTTTGAGACAACAAACTGAACAGTGGGCCGAGTTATGCATAAGTATATCAAGCATCCAACAACTTGCTGATAGAGAAAAACATCAAATGCATCTCCAACATCATGAATACTCAACCGTAAACCTGTTTCCATAGGAGTGGCAATAGGTTTGCAATCTTCAAAGCCAAAATGCTACAATAATGTGTCTATATATTTTGTCTGACACAAAGTTATTCCTCCATCAACTTGCATAAATTTTATGTCCAAATAATGATGCAAATGCCCAAAATTTGACTATCTCAAAAGAGGCATGCAAATCAACCTTAAATTCAGCAATATGCTTTTCACTAGGACCACTGAATAGTGTTGGAAATCAATGTCACATCAGTCCAAAATCCTATTAGGGCAGAAACCCTAATTTTGGTACTTAGTCATTTTTGGCACAAAATTTTGGTAAAACTTTTATGATCGTATCTTGTAGAGCTTGATGAGAGCTTTTTAATGGTATAGGACATTCAGTCATCAGAGATCAGATTTGGGAGAAAACCCTAACCCTAATTTTCTGCTGATTTAGGGTTTTTACCTCATTTAAGAGCTCTCAGCTTATAGGTCATAAAAATATGTTCAAGTCATTCATAAGGTGGTCAAATAATTCAAAAAGCTTGAAAAAGCATTCTTCAGCGATGATTAAAAATAAAGCAAACAATCTTTAAAATTAGCGATCAAATTTAGCGATCCAGCTTTTCGATAAAACAAAAACAGCTTTATTCGTGAGATTTTCACATGAGGACTTAGAAGGCTATATAAGAAGGCTTTGTAGTCACTTATTTGATGTATCCTCAACCATCACTTGGCTGATTTTTGGAGGTGGTTGTGCTGATGCACACATGGGGCAGCCATGGTGCACATATGGAGCAGCTATTGAGCAACCTTGAAGAAGATAAGGAGAAGCCATGGAGTTCTTCTTGGAGAAGATTGTGCTCACACTCTTGTTGATGGAGAAGACTTACTCATAAGCAGATTGATGGTGTGGATCATCCATCTACATGATGTATTTGAAGATTGTCTTCTACATGAAGATTATGGAGTACTTCAAAGACATTGGATGGAGCTTAATATAAGATTGCATCTTATGTTAACTATTCAGCTACATATTCTCTTTATGCACACAGGTACTACTTGGAGCTTATGGAGGCGGTGGCATCCATATTTGGAGGAGTCCTATTTGGCATACATGGAGTCAATGGCATCCATAAAGGAGAATCAGTACATGCATGCTACATGCATCAGATGAGGTGTTAGAGAAGGTGTTTCCACATGAGTATGAGGATTTCTGTCAGCAACATGTTAGCATTCTATGCTAATTTTGTAAGTATGTGATCTATCACACACACATCTGATTTAGGGTCTTCCATAGCCTAAATTCAGATTAGGGTTTGCTGAATATCAGTTTCAAACTGATCTTTCCTCTTTCAGTCACTCAAATTCCCTCTTCTACAACCTATGAGGTCATACATCTCATACATATTCAGATTTCTGTCCCTACATCCGAATATTCTTGTAAATCTGTACATACACTCTTCCAACTATTTCTGTTCACATAGAGTGGTTGAGGTTTTGACTCCCACATTGTAAATTGATATTTGTATATATGATGGTGTGAGTAAGGAGTGGCTTACGTAACACGTTGAACATGTTGTCTAATCTCTCTCTATCTTTGTCTCATCATTGTATGATTAAGTGTTGTATGTTCATGTTTGTCAATTTTGGAAGATGCTGGAATCTGTGTTGTAGATCCTGGAAACCTGTGGGACCTATGGAATTAGTTATGGGCCTACCTAATTTCCAATATTTGGTATAAGAGCTCAAAGACTACCAACATATGGTTTCAGAGCATCTTCTAACATTTGACATATGACATACACACTTAATCTAGATGAGTAGAGATTTGAGAATTAGACAATTCAGTCACATGTTTATTTATTAGTGTGGAAGTACATTGAGAAACCTTTCTTAAGGTAAATGCAAATATGTGGATCCTAGTGTATTCTTACAGGTTTGCGAAGACTTATTTCAAGAGATAGCAGATTCAGAGTCAATTCATGCTACATATGTTGTCAAGCAGTGATTGCTTGATGTATGCTAACACTATTGGATATCTAGTTTGCATATTTTCTTAGGTATTATGGTTCATATCCAGCAAATTCAGTTTTTTGAAGTTTGAAGAAGTTCAAATTCAGTTTTGAAGAACAAGTTTGAAGATAAAGTTTGAAGGTCAATTCTGAAGGACAAGTTTGAAGCTTATGTCAGTTTGCAGAAAAATGAAGTTGCATATCCAGTTCAGGTTGTACCAATATGACATTGCAGGGGGGATTGTTGGAAATCAATGTCACATCAGTCCGAAATCCTATTAGGGTAGAAACCCTAATTTTGGTACTTAGTCATTTTTGGCACAAAATTTGGGTAAAACTTTTATGATCTTATCTTGTAGAGCTTGATGAAAGCTTTCTAATGGTATAGGACATTCAGTCATCAGAGATCAGATTTGGGAGAAAACCCTAACCCTAATTTTCTGTTGATTTAGGGTTTTTACCTCATTTAAGAGCTCTCAGCTTATAGGTCATAAAAATATGTTCAAGATGGTCAAATAGTTAAAAATTCTTGAAAAAAGCATTCTTCAGCGATGATTAAAAATAAAGCAAACAATCTTTAAAATTAGCGATCCAGCTTTTCGGTAAAAAAAAAAACAGCTTTATTCGTGAGATTTTCGCATGAGGACTTAGAAGGCTATATAAGAAGGCTTTGTGGTCACTTATTTGATATATCCTCAACCATCACTTGGCTGATTTTTGGAGGTGGTTGTGCTGATGTAGACATGGGGCAGCCATGGTGCACATATGGAGCAGCTATGGAGCAACCTTGAAGAAGATAAGGAGAAGCCATGGAGTTCTTCTTGGAGAAGAGTGTGCTAACACTCTTGTTGATGGAGAAGACTTACTCATCAACAGATTGATGGTGTGGATCATCCATCTACATGATGTATTTGAAGATTGTCTTCTACATGAAGATTATGGAGTACTTCAAAGACATTGGATGGAGCTTAACATAATATTGCATCTTATGTTAACTATTCAAGTACATATTCTCTGTATGCACACAGGTACTACTTGGAGCTTATGGAGGCCGTGCCATCCATATCTAGAGTCGTCCAATTCGGCATACATGGAGGCAGTGGCATCCATAAAGGAGAATCAGTACATGCATGCTACATGCATCAGATGAGGTGTTAGAGAAGGTGTTTCCACATGAGTATGAGGATTTCTGTCAGCAACATGTTAGCATTCTATGCTAATTTTGTAAGTATGTGATCTATCACACACACATCTGATTTAGGGTCTTCCATAGCCTAAATTCAGATTAGGGTTTGCTGAATATCAGTTTCAAACTGATCTTTCCTCTTTCAATCACTCAAATTCACTATTCTACAACCTATCCGTTCATACATCTCATGCATATTCAGATTTCTGTCCCTACATCTGAATATTCTTGTAAATTCTGTACATACACTCTTCCATCTATTTCTGTTCACATAGAGTGGTTGAGGTTTTGACTCCGACATTGTAAATTGATATTTGTATATATGATGGTGTGAGTAAGCATTGGCTTATGTAACGCTTTGAACATGTTGTCTAATCTCTCTCTATCTTTGTCTCATCATTGTATGATTAAGTGTTGTATGTTCATGTTTGTCAATTTTGGAAGATGCTGGAATCTGTGTTGTAGATCCTGGAAACCTGTGGGACCTATGGAATTAGTTATGGGCCTACCTAATTTCCAACAAGCAGCATGTGGTCAACATACACAACGATGATTAGAAGTACATCATGTGCACTCTTAACATACAAGGTGCTCTTAGTTGGACGGTTCTCAAAACCAAGTGCAATCAAGTAGGCATGTATCTTTTCATACCAAGCACGGGGTGCTTGCTTCAAACCATATAATGCCTTATTCATCCTGCACACTTTGTTTTCATGCCCTTTCTCACAAAACCACGGGGCTGAAATACATACACTTCTTCATGTAAGTCACCATTTAGAAATGCAATTTTAATGTCGAATTGATGTACGTTCCAACCATGATGAGTTGCAAGTGCCGAGATGCTAAGAAAGATAGTCATTCAACATGTGGGAGCAAAGGTCTCATCAAAATCAATGGCTCTCTCTTGAGCATAACCTTTTGCAACAAGCCTAGCCTTTTACTTGTTAGCTGTTCCATCAGGCTTACATTTCAACTTGTATACCCATTTAGTGCCAATGGCTTTTTTGTCTGGAGGCAAATCACATAAAGACCAAGTACCATTCTTCGTAATAGCATCATATTTTGATTCTTCGTAATAGCCATCCAATTTTTTGAATTTTGTGCTTCATAAAAAGAAACAGGGTCATTCTAATCCCAAAAATTAGTGGAAGCCATTGCATTTCAATATGATGCAAAATAAGCACTATGAGAGCTTGACCGTGTACGATATGACAAAGATGCATCTAATTTGCTCTCTCTCAAAGTCTGCACCGATCATTTAGGCATAGTTTTAGGCTCTGCTATGTCATCCCTCTCATCAACAAGTGCATCATGTAAATTTGAATCAGAAATGTAATGATTGCATCATCATGTGAAACCTGTAAAGGCTGAGCAATTGCCTCATTTGGACTAGCGCTTGACTATCCACCTGCAAAAAGAGGAAACAAAGTGTCATACACATCGTTGGAGCTAACTCATATGTCTCCTTAGTACACAAAAGTAATGGCTGAATTGCATCTTCCAGAAAATCAACATTACAACTAACCAAAATGGGTTTAGTCTATGGATGATACAGACGATAGCCTTTGCTTTCAGAACTATACCCAATAATAATACATTTCACTGATTTATCATCCATTTTCATGCGATGTTGTTCAGGCAGAAATGCATATGCAAGAAAACCAAAGACATGGAGATGAGAAAGAGATGGCTTGTAACCATGCCAAGCCTCATATGGAGTGATAGATTGAAGTGCTTTGGTGGGACACCTATTAAGTATATATGTTGCATACATAACAACCTCAAACGAGAAGCCATGTGGTAAAGCCTTACTTTTGACCATACACCTCTCCATCTCCATGAGAGACCTATTCTTTCTTTGAGAAACTCCATTTTGTTGAGGTGTATATGGTAC
The DNA here is from genome assembly GCA_020310875.1 of Ceratopteris richardii. Classification (NCBI taxonomy): domain Eukaryota; kingdom Viridiplantae; phylum Streptophyta; class Polypodiopsida; order Polypodiales; family Pteridaceae; genus Ceratopteris; species Ceratopteris richardii. The sequence continues at coordinate 91,136,603 of CM035437.1, forward strand.
GGTATGCTGATGTTTTAGCCCACGCTCAACCAAAAATGCATTAAAATCAAAAGACATGTATATTCCCCCTCGATCTGAATGGAGGATGCCCAATTTTTATGCTGACATATTTTCAGCCATAACCAAAAACTCTTTGAAGCACATAATTACTTTAGACTTTTCTTTAAATGGATACACCCATGCATGCCCATTGCCTGGAAAAATCTTCAATAAAAGTCACGAAGTAAAGGTAGTTCCCAAAAGAAGGTGTCTTCATAGGACCAAAGACATCACTGTGAACAAGATGCAATTTATGAGGAGCTTGAACTGAACCATAGTTGCAACGCAACGCGTTGCGTAGCGTCTGCAACGTTCGCAACGCAACGGCGTTGCGTTGCGACGTACGCAACGCGTTGCGTTGCAGACAAATTTTTTTGCCCTCTCCTTTGAGCCTGAAACGGGCTTGTGGGAGGGCATTTTACTTGCCTTCTTCCTTGGAGCGAACGCACACCCGAGAGCACTGAGCCCTCAGCCGAGAGAGAGAGAGAGAGAGAGAGAGAGAGAGAGAGAGAGAGAGAGAGAGAGAGAGAGAGAGAGAGAGAGAGAGAGAGAGAGAGAGAGAGAGAGAGAGAGAGAGAGAGAGAGAGAGAGAGAGAGAGAGAGAGAGAGAGATCTGAGAGAGAGATCTGAGAGAGAGATCTGAGAGAGAGAGAGAGAGAGAGAGAGAGAGAGAGAGAGAGAGAGAGAGAGAGAGAGAGAGAGAGAGAGAGAGAGAGAGAGAGAGAGAGAGAGAGAGAGAGAGAGAGAGAGAGAGAGAGACTCACCATGCCTAAACCAAAGCAAAGTTGTTGGAAGTACGTGACTAGCCAAGGGAAGTTTGGATCGGGTGGGAGTGAGAGATGGACATGTAACCTATGTGGTTACAAAGGGGGGGGTGGGGCAGATCGTATCAAAGCCCACCTTGCCAAATTTAGTGGCTTGGGCATTTCAGCATGCAAGCAGCCTATGCTAGCTGATATCAAGGATGAGCTCCTTGAGTGGGTAGCTCAAAGGGAAGCTAGAAAGTATCCACAGAGCTCTCGGCCCACCTCCACCTCTATTAGCTCCAGTTATCCTCCTCCACACGATGCTCCAGCACATCAGACTCATATGGGATCCTCTAGTGGAGGGAATGATGAGCATGGACATGATACCGTCGATCTTGAGGGTGACACTCAGCCACCGGTGAAGGCACCTAGAGGATCACTTTCTTCGGCATCCGTACGTGCGGGTTTTCAGAGGCAGCGGGAGCTTGAGGCCAAACAAGGTATAATGAAGCTTTTCATACAGTGTGGCCTCTCTTTTAATGTTGCACGCACACCCGCATGGAAGGAAGCCATGGAGTTAGTGAGCACATTAAGATATCGATGGAGCGGTCCTTCATATGGATGCACTATTATGTGCGATGGATGGACAGACATTAGGAAAAGGAATGTATATAACATACTAGTGCATTGTTGCAAAGGCACTATGTTCCTTCGCGCCATCGATGCATCAGAGGCTGGACTTACAGTGACAGGTATGTATAGGTGAAATTTCAAGTTTTAATTTTAAGATACGCATTTGAATTTTGCATATGCTATATATATGTATTATGTATGTAGTATGTACTATGTACTATGTACATGGCTTATTTGGTGTAATTTTTGTGTCACAGGTCAGTTTATATATGGTCATATCCGCCAGGCTATTATGGATGTCGGTCAAAAGAATGTTGTGCAAGTCATTACCGACAATGGAAGTAATTGTGTGGCCATGGGTAGATTGTTAGAGGCAGAGTTTCTCTCCATTGTGTGGACCCCATGTGCCGCACATAGCATTGATCTTTTGATAGAGGATCTTGGAAAGATCCCTTGGATTCATTCTATTTTTTCCACCTGCCATAAGGTGGTCTCTTTGTTCACAAAGAGACCAAAACTATTAGCTATTTTCAGATCATACAGTGAGTTGGATATCCTAAAGCCTGCGAAGACCAGATTTGCTTACATGTGCATAGTGATGGAGAGACTACTTCGGGTGCGGCAGGCTTTGATGAAGACAGTTGTGTCTACAGAGTGGACTGCCTGGGATGGACACACTACCCAGAGAGCAGATTTTGTACGGATTACATGCTTGTCGGATTCATTTTGGAGGGATGTAGAGGCACTTGTGCGTGCCATACATCCATTATATTCTGTCCTTCTCATCGTTGATATGGAGGGGAGTACATTGGGACTCGTCTATGAGTTCATGGATCGAGTTGGCGAGTCCCTTTCACGTTGCCCACATTTGACATTGGACAGGTATTTATTAAGTTATTACTTATTACTTTGAATTTTTGACACTTAAAATTCTTATTATCTTAAAAATTAGTCTCTAAAATTTATAATTTCTTTGTTTATAGGATTGAGCAGCTTAAGGCTGTGTGGAGGGATCGATGGGATTGGTTTCATCGCCCGATCCATGGGATGGCACACTTATTGCATCCCTTATGGAGATCTCAGCAGGCCATCGTGGATGAGGAGCTCTTGAGTGCATGGAACACATATGTATATAGGCTTTATCCAGCTGATGTAGAGTTGCGACTTCAGTTGGAGAGACAGCTCTTGGTATTCCAAAATGGTGGTGGCCATTTTGGAAAGGATACGGCTTGTTTGAGATCTGCTCAGTTGCGGCCAGTATCATGGTGGGAGATGTATGGTGCTAGTGCTCCTCAGTTGGTAAGTACTAAGTCAAAAGTCTTTAGTGTACTGTGTGACATGTGATAAATATGTATTATGATTTATGTACCAATTATTTTTTGAATTATGTTGTAATGCAGAGAGAGTTAGCTATTCGTATCCTTTCACAGGACTGCAGCGTAAGTCCTTGTGAAAAGAATTGGAGCACATGGGCCCTCTTCCATACAAAGAAGAGGAACAGATTATCTACAGCGCAGTTGGAGCGGCTAGTTTATTGCCACTGCAACTTGCGTCTCTTGGAGAGCGGCGGACATACAGGAGATGTGAGGGAGGTCAACGTGGACACAATAGATATAGAGAAAGTCAGAGATATTCAAGATATTCCTCCAGAGGATATGGACTTATATACTATGCTGTACCATGAGTTGACCTTACCTCGGCATGATACCAGATCATCTCGGAGCCGCAGAGGACCTAGTGGTAGTGGTGATGCATCCACTAGTAGCCGACCACATACCACTACTACTAGGGATGATGATGATGATGATGATGATGATGATGAGAGTGATGATTTGTCATCTGACACCATGTCAGAGTGACAGAGTTTGATTATTGACATTTGAGGCTTTGACATTTCATGTTTGACATTTGGTATTTCATGATATGTATTTACTATTGTGATGACAGTGCTGAGTGGACACTTATCATGACTCACTTGTGAGTCGTGACTTTATATTTATCATTTGCCACTTATGATTTATGCCATGCGTCATGATTCATATGATTTATGATTTATCATTTGTCATAGTGATCTCTATTGTTTTATTTTGATGTATGAACGATGATATGATCATGTGACATGTATGTACTATGATGCGAGGTGTTATCATTTATATTATAAATCATGATGTTTATTGTAATTTGTTAAAAGTTAGAAGTTAGAACTTACTACTTAGAAACTAGAAACTTGAAAGTTAAGTGTTATGATCATTATGTTGTTAGAAATTAGAATCTAGAATCTAGATGATGATGTTATGATTATTGATGTTATGATTGTATTTGAATTTTGATATAATGATGATGTATTTGAGATAATTGTATTTGATATAATCTTAAGGCTGTGTGGAGGGTTATGATATAATCACGAGTCACGACCAAGTTCCAACTTTCAAGTTAGATTGATAATCTCTATTATTTATGATATATCTTATATTGTAATAAGTATTTTATGGTATATATAGTCATATCCCACCTTATTACATATCATAGGACCCAAAATATGTGAAAAAAAAATATAAAAATTTTGAAAAATAAATAACTTTATCGCAACTCCTAGGTCCAGACGTTGCCCTCGTTGCTAACCCGTTGCCGTTGCCGTTGCGAAAACGTTGCTTTCCACTATGAACTGAACCATCTTTAGGGAAGGAAGAAAATTGCATTTTGCCCAAAATACAGCCTTCATTGACATGTTTACAAGGTGTCTCAAGTTTGGGTAAAGAGGATATCATTTCAGATTTCTGCAAGCGTAGCAAAATAGCATAATTCAAATGACCAAAGCGTGCATGCCAAAGCTTTGCATTTGAGATAGCCTCAGAATCTTGAACTGCACACATTGAATCATTCATAGATTTTGCATAGCCTATGAGCTTATAAAACCCCTGACATAAAATGCTAGAAGCAATAATAACATCTCCATTTGAGAGATCATGAATTGTACATCTGTCATCAACAAATTTGACAACCGAGTCAATCTTGGCTAATGTTGAAACTGACAACAGATTTTTCTTGATCCTTGGCACATTCAAAGCATCTGACAGTGTGAAAGAACTACCTTCAGCAATAATCAAAATGATCTTACCAACTCCCATTATAGGATAAGAGGAGTTGTTAGCGGATGTGATAGTATTCCGTGTAGGGGCAGGCCATAGTTGTTAGCAACGTTTTAGCAACGTCGAAGGCAACGTGCTGCTAACGCGTTAGCAACATAGCAACGTTTGGACCTAGACGTTGCTAAAACGTTGCGAACTTGATAATTTTTTTTTTTGGGTTTTTTGTTAATATTTTGGTAGTCTAGGCATCCTATAGCTAAGATATGATGAAATACATGCTTTTAAACATATAAATACATATACACACATATATTTAATGAACTAAAAGTAGATATGCGACATGTAGTATGTATACTACACATGCACACATATTCATACATATTACATATGTAGATGCATACATACGTGCATGCATACATAGATAGTTGCATGCATGCATACATACATGCATGCATACATACATAGTTGCATGCATGCATACATACATAGATACATGTTTGCATGCATACATACATACATACATACATACATACATACATAGTACATACATACATACAAGTAGATACATACGTACTTGCATATTACATACATATACATGCACATTTGTAATTATATACATACAAACATACCTATATAGTATAGTATAGGATAGACATGGACATTATAGTATAGATTATTGACTCTAGGTTAGTCCCTACACAATTCAATATTCACGAGTGATGTACGTGCTAAGTAGTGAGATCAATCATAATAGAAGGCTACTCTTGGCTTTGAATGGGCAAGGCCATGCATGAAACTTTACTCCAAGCTCTATAATTCCTTTAGGAGATCCAGAATATGGGAAATCCAAAATATTTGGCTAGCTCAAGGTGATAAGGCCCATAAAGAAAATCAAACATAAATAAATGTCTACACTTTTATAGCTTTTTATGTCTTCCTCATTGTCCATGTTTTTTTATTGCATTTATCATACATTTTGGACAAAATATTAAATAGTTTCTCATCCCTCCTAAGGAAAATATAGTTTTGGATTACAAAAAAAATATGCATGCAAAGCAACGCATTGCGAACGTAGCAACGTTGCAAAGTTGCGGTTGCGAAGTTGCGAACCGTTCGTAACGCGTTGCGATGCAACTATGGGGCAGGCTCAAGTGAATTGAAGAAATTGTGTTTCGAGGTAATATGTTTGGTTGCCCTACTAGTAAACATCTGAGTCTAATGTAGACATACATTGCTCATGAGAAGATTACAAGACTCTATTTTAAATGTAGAGGCCTCTGCAACGATCATTTCAGCCTCCTTCTTCTTTGCCTCTTTTGCAAACAGTTTTGGACAACTCTTTATGACATGATCATTTCCCTTATAGTATTTTCAAAATTGTTTATGCATTTATGTTTTCTTCTCATCTTTGTCTTCCTTCTTGAACTCTGCAACATTATCAGATTTTTGCTTACTAAATAGATTAGCTCCATTTACCTTTGCCCTTCTGACTAGCTAAGACGAGCTAAGAAAGCTTGATCTCCAACACACATAATAGACCTCTTCTGCCTGGAGTAATCTTCCTGCAACAAAACAGAGACTAACTCCTCAAATGTTAAGGCATTTGGATCGCCTTTCATCATCAATCGAAGAGTAGAAGAGAAACTCTGATACGAATTTGGAAGACCATTAACAATAGTATGCACAAGTGAACTATCTAGAAAGACGTCATGAGCAGAAGTCAACTACACCTTCAAATCTTTGATCTTTGTCAAAAAACTATCCATGGAATCTTCTTCATTCATATGCTCACTCTCCAACTGTTTTCGAAGGTAAGCAATCCGAGGCTCATTTCTTGTGAAGTATAAGGTTGTAAGAGAATCCAAAGCATCCTTTGCTGCCTTGCGAGAGCAAACGTGAGGGATAATGGAACGTTTGACACACAAAGCTATCAATGCATGTGTATGAGCATCTCTGCAATCCCAATGAAGTTTCTCTGCAGTAAGTGGAGCAAGAACTGCAACACGAACAAGAATCTGAAGATCATGATCTTCAACGCCATCTGCATCACCTTCAATACCTATATTTGCAGGTGCAGTATGTTGTTTTTCAACACCCTGCACAATATTCCACAACCCTTTTGCTACCAATACATGATGTATCATATATACCCATAACGGGTAATTGGTGCCATCCAACTTGTCCTCAGTAACCAACATACAGAATACATCATTGCTTTCAGCCATGGCCACGTACGAAATACCCTGATGTAGAAAAATGACTACTTCGAAGAGTTGAACAGAACTATCTTGTCGAGCTCTGCAAAACCTAGAGAAGACTTTGAGCCGCTCGTACTGGCGAACCAAAACTTGTATATATGTTCGTCACAAAATGACGAAGTTTCTTGCATAAGCGCTGTGATAGTGCGAGGCCGAAACGAGCCCATATCAAAATTTTGATGCCATAGAGTGAAGATGTTCTTAACTCCTAATCGCCCTGAGGATGCTCACCAATTTTTGTGCGATTATGAGACTATGATTGGAGGGGCGTTGAGGATGCCCTAGATGAAGCAGCGACATGCTATGATACCAATTGTTTGAGTTTGAGGTCTTTGGAAGAACGAGAACAACACAAGGAAGAAGAAGAAGCTTGGAGCACAACACAAGTGAAAACATTTAATGAATTACCAAGTGAATGTACAAAGATAAGTCACCTGTTAGGGCTATAGGCTTATATACAAGGTGGGGGAAAAAACCTCCTAAAGAGGGAAAAAACTGCCTCTCCGGTCCTAAGTGTGTTCATACACATCACTACCGAAATGTATCAACACTAATTTCATGTGGCAAGAGGCAACTGTGAGAAAACCCTTCTAGACTTGACTTGTATAGGACTCCTTGGATCATCACAAGCTACTTACTTTTTGTCAAGATGCTTTTCTTCTCCATGGAAGAAGCTTCTAGTGGATAAAACCCTCTTGCCAAGAATTGTATTACATCATGATAACAAGATGATGCATGGTTTACCTCCCTATTGACTTCCAATATTTTAGTATCTAGAAAGTCAGTCTCAATCCCTTGGCCAATTGGAGTATGGTGCCTTACCCAAGAGAGATGATCTTCAATAACGTGTCGGCCGCTCCTTTGTACTATTTCAAAATCAAACTCTTAAAGGAGGGGCCATCTCTCCACACCCTGCCTACTACCTTTGGTTTGTTTAAAAGGTCTTTTAGAGGCTGATGATATTTAATGAGTGAGAGGAAAGTCCCTAAGTGATAATGTTTAAATTTACGTAGAGCAAAGACGATTGCCAAGGCCTCTCTCAGCTCTTTCACTTAGGGTTTGTGAGAAGCAACTTTGTAAGAATTCTTTTTGTAATTTAGAGTTATTTTTGGAGCTTTTTATGTTCCTTTTGTGAGAGTATCAACAAGCAACTCTCATGATAGGATAAGAGGAGTTGTTTGCACATGTGGAAGTATTCCCTATAGGGGGGAAGACTCGATTGTAAGGGAAGAAACTATGGTATGAGGTATTATGTTTGGTTGCACCACTATCAAAATACCAAACGTGAAAGTCTACCACAAACATACATTGCTCATGAAAAGATAGTAAGTGCCCATTCATAATTCTGAACAAGGTTAGCATATTGTGTTTAAGGTGTAGAGGCCTTCGCAACAAGCATTCCAATCTCCTTTTTCTTTGCCTCTTTTGTAGCTAGTTCATGACAACTCTTAATGACATGATCATTTGCCTTACAATGCCTGCAAAATTGTTTGTGCTTTTCTGTTTGCTTGTCATCTTTATCTTCCTTCTTTGACTCTGCAACATTAGCAAATTTTTGCTTATTAATAGACAAGCTCCATTTACCTTTGCCCTTTTGACTAGTCAAGAAAGCTTGATCTGCAATGCACATAAGTGACCCATTTTGCCTAGATTGATCTTCGTGAAGCAAAATAGAGTCAAAATCCTCAAAAGTTAAGGCATTTGGATTGCCTTTCATCATCGGATGAAGAGTAAAAGTAAAACTCGGATAAGAATCTTGAAGAACAATATGCACAATGAAATAAGATTTCATCGATAGAAATACTCCTCTTTCAAGTCCTTGATCTTTGCCAAAAAAGTGTCCATTGAATCTCCTTCTTTTATATGCTCACTCTCCAACTCTTTTCAAAGGTAAGAAACATGAGCCTCATTTCTTGCCTAGTATGTGCTAAGAGTATTCCAAGCATGTTTGGCTGGTTTGCACAAGTGAATGTGAGGGATAATGGCATGTTTGACGAACAAAGCTATCAAAGCATGTGCCTCTGCATCTCTGCAATCCCAAGAAGCTTATCGAGAAGTCCTAAGTGTGTTCACACACATCACTACCGAAATATATCAACATGTACGCACCTTTGTACGTGTTCATTTGTAAAATGATTTTTTCTTGTGTCGAATCATAGGTTTTAAGTTTCAGTGTCGAGTCTTGTGCATATTCTCACTTTTGGGGGTTTGGACTTACTCTTGGGTTTTCAAATTTGTATAACAAGTGGTCATCTCCTCTAGCTCCCCTTGCCCTCTCCCCCTCCTTTATGTAGATTACGCAACCATATAAGGGTAATCTCCAATGAGTATCTCAGAGTGGTTTTAGCCACCAAGGAGATGCATTTACAGCTTAAATATCTTTCTCAGAATTACCTAGATGCAGCCACAGCAAAGGAAAAAGTCGAACTCCTAGAGGCTGAGCTTCGGTCTGCACAGGAAAAATTAGAGGGTTAAAATCTGAAAATAGCATCCTGAAGAAGCAAAGAGATGCATATAAGTCCAAATTTGATCTCCTAAAGTCATTACTTTCTACAGACCCTGAGGAGGTACAACAAAGCTCCAAGGAGGAAGATGAAGTATTTTGACGGTGCATCAAATTAATCTGAAAATAGCATCCTGAAGAAGCAAAGAGATGCATGTAAGTCCAAATTTGATCTCCTAAAGTCAATACTTTCTACAGACCCTGAGGAGGTACAACAAAGCTCCAAGGAGGAAGATAAAGTATTTTGACGGCGATGCACCACGCTGAACTCTCCTTCTCCAGAGCTCCAGGATGATACCCTCACAGTAGAAAACCGAGCTCCAAGCATCACACATAGTAGTCCATACAGAGGCTACAAACAGTGTATGGGATCTCAGAGCCTCATCTCTCCGAGATGGAGAGACAATAGTGGTGGGCAACCCGTAGAACTCACACATGACAGATGCAACTCTAGTTCTCTAGGCTTCACTTCTTGATGCCAGTCCGAGGAGACAAGGTGGTCCAAATTCTGGCAAGGCAATAGGAAGCTTGCGAAGATTGACTAGGCAGCTAGCGACGGACAAGTAAATCTCCACCACCCAAATTGAGCCACTACATGACAAAGTCTGGTACTGACAAATGTAACTGTCTTGAGTACATTAACTCCCCCACTATTCTTGTAACAGACCCTCTTGTAATATCTTCCCTCTTGTCTATAAAAGGGGAAGTTCTTCAAGAGTAGAGGATATAGAGACATGTATGTGAAGAATCAGGTCTAGAACTCCAGTCTTGAAACCTTATCTAGGAGGTGTAAACCCATACCAGCACAGAGACTCATTGACTTGCTCTTTCTCCTGGAGCCAAGAAGTTCCTGCTAGTTGGTGCTAGCCAGAGGGTACCTTGGAAGTAGGGAACTGAGTAGATTGTGTAGTTCACTTGTCTGCAGCCTTGTTCTAGTGTTTTTCCAAGTATATTTCCATTTTTTCTGCTATCATTGTTCAAGTGTTCTTCTCAGGTATATTTTTAAGCATGACTAGGAGTAGTGCATTTTGTATTCCCTACACCCACACACTCAATTTCACCATCTACATCCACCATAAGATTCTAAATGTGGATTTTGAATGTAGATTTGTTTCCCCTCATACTCACATAATTCTTTGTCTGGCTGATTTTGCAAATTCTCATAAAAATCTGATTAAAAAATTGAATATTTTTATCTTAATGATAATCTATACAATCAGAATATGATAATCAGCAAAATGTTGAATCATTGCTTGTGCAATATAATAGGACTGATGTGACCCCTCTTGAAGTTGACTTCCCTTCATTCATATGCTCGGGAAGCTCTTGACAACCACCTTGTTGAAGGTCCTGTTTCCACATCCTGATTTATGAACTGAGCTTGACTTGTGTCTGCTAGGATGCTCTTATCTTTCTACATGCTGCACTACTCTCAATATGCTCTAAGCCTCTATGTGCAGTATTTTCATACCAATTGTTGTTTTTTGGGCCCACAATCAATATAGAGAGATAAAGAAAATAGAGACATGATGGACCAGTTGAATCTTTCAAATCTTGACCTCGTGGCATCTAATATATCTAAACTTGATGACGCATGGTTGCCTATATGCTTTTGATCCTTTGCCTCCATGAATATGAGCAGTAGCTTTTTGAGTAGGTTTTTAATGGTCACGCTTTGGCTCTCAAAGAAGTGATAATGTATCACTATGTCATTGTTGGTCGTATACAATATCTAGTAAAAAACGAAGGAGTGTCATTGGGAAATCCACTAGGCATTTCTCAAAGAGTGTGTATCTAGCAGACATGAGGTAGCTGGATAAACATGCAAAAGGGGATACACCAAGGGGTTTATAAGAACAGCGGATGGTATAGGGAATCATCCATCTAATAGGATGCTCTATTCAGTCAATAAGAAATCTCATCAACATCCTTCATTGTGTACACATGATGAACTAGAATGACATGAAGCTTGAGTTGCAGCCTTCACTTTTAATATGATGTACTCCATAGTTGAGTGCACCTAGATTGTGATAGCTCAGTCACATGATCAAGTAATATGCTTTTTGTGTATGCAACCTGCTGTAACCCTATAAGGACTGTCCATCTTGTCCATTTGAACATTCTGTTACATGATCAAGCTTATGCCTCTAGTGTATGCAACCTGCTCTGAGGACTGTCCATTCTGTCGATGTAAACATCCAGTTATGGCTGGTCTAAAGAAAGCAGTGGCCTGCTTCTCTCTCTCTCTCTCTCTCTCTCTCTCTCTCTCTCTCTCTCTCTCTCTCTCTCTTTGGTCTCATTATAGGGCGTCTGTATGTGTCATAGTTTTAGTAAGAGTAGGCCCACACACCTTTGGTCCTCGTATTTCATCATTTTTGAGATGGCCCAGATCCCTCTTTAAATAGGCAGTGATTATGGTCATGTAACTCATTAAATGCCAGGCGATAACATATGTAATAATGCTTTCTCACTGGTTTTCTTTGATAAACATAACATATTCTGACCCCAGCAGGTATTTGTTTATATCTGCAAGTCTCAGTCTCAAACTTGTGTGAGAATGTATGTACCTGTTCAATAACACTGCAATCCATGCGATGAATATCTGTCTCATGACATGGTCTGACCACAAACCATCTGTGGAAAGTTGGAGAAGCTGCTTTTTCTATGGAAAGCCATCTTTCTCCCCAGCTAGTGTGCTGGATATCCATGTATCATGCATGCATAGTGTCATGCTGAACCGCATGGTGTCATGCTTGACGGCGTAGTGTCATGCTGAACCAAGTCTTCGTGAATGGCAGATATTGTGGAAAGATTATAAAACCTCATTTGGGGAATCGAAAAGCATTATCTTTCAGGCATGGACTAGTAAGCCGTATGCCTCAATGCATGAGGAATGGCCCTGCATATTTATATTTCTATGTATCAGTCCATGGAGTCTTGGAAATTTGGTGTGAATGTCTCTTAGTCAAAGAGATATGAATGATCTAGAGTGTATGGTACACTTTGCTGCATGTTCGGTATTCATTAGGTTGAAAATTTTTAGTTTTTTCTGCACAGCTAATACAAATTTCTGCTTGTTTGGGATAAAGGATTTGTGTTTCATATTCTGTACATTGATACATCTACTAGCAGTTGTATTGATGTATCAATAGTTTTTTTTTTAAATCAGAAGCACTGTTATTCTGAGCTTGTGAAGCTTGAACAAAGCTATGCCAAACAGCTTTGTGTTCTACAGCTTTAACAGTTGAACAATGTTATGCCAAACAGGTATGGGTTCTAGATTCTGTACCTGGAAGAATTGATATTGAACAGTCGGGAGAAGTGGAGAATGTCCTCAAGACTATAAAATACCTTCCAGATCCCCTACCATCTCGCAGGTTCACCATCATATTGTATGAGTAACTATATGGAATCTTTTGATTCTAGTTGGTTCGATCAGCCTGACATCATTTTCAATGCAGATGGCTTGTAGAGCACCTGGTAAGTAAAGGCTTCTCCAAACCTCTTGCTGATTGGCTTGGAACCAACTTGAAAAGAATTTCAGCTTCAAGCGAGGAAATGACATGGATTTTTGATGTCGATGGCATTTATGACATGTACCTTTCTTATAGGTATGCACGCAAGTTGTTATGCTGATATTTCATTCAGAATGTAACATGACGCTCAAGGATTTGATGAACTTAGTAAACTTTGGTTCAAAAACAGAATTTTAGCATTGAAGGAAATTTTTCTACTGGTCACAATGGGGAGAAGGGGGGTGCTGTATCTAATTTCTGGGAAAATTATAAGTGACCCGCTCAATTTCGGACTACATACTGCTAGACATGCTTGTGTTTTTGTAAACATTAATGGTTTCAGCTTTCAAAATTTGTCTTTCAATGCCTTTTTGTAATTCTGATGAAAGCTGAGTGGTGTCCTATTGTTTTACAGGCAGACAAACTATTGGCCCTTTCTGGAATCACCACCGAAAGGCATGGATATTGGCATTGTCCGAGCTGAGAGAAGTGATAGATGGTACCCAGCCTTGTTATCCAAATTGGAACATCTGGCTAATACAAGGAAAATCCCACATTCAGATAAAGGAACAGTATCGTACCATGTACTTGAAAAAGCAGGACATTGGCTGCATGTAGATAACCCGAAGGGGTTGATTGAGATTCTGGCTCCATCTCTTATAAAGATGTCTCAATAAATATGTCTAATGTTGTTCACAAAATAATATACATTTGGAAGAGCATGTTTGAGAATTTGAGTCTATTGCCTATTTCATGAATCTCAATGTTAGAGCATGAAAATGTTCTTAAATTTAACAATCGATCACAGACTATTTCGACTCTGAAAATAAAATGCTCATGCAATTCAGAAGGAAAACGACATGTGAAGGTATTATTATTTGCTCTTGCAGTGAAATTAGATTTACTGTTTCTAAATACATAGGCTTGGTTTATTTGGATTTTATGTATTAGTTATCTGTGCATCGTTGAGGAATGCTTCTTGGAGCTATGGTTAATGTAGTGAATTCAACGACACTTACTCATACTACAAATTAAGGCACTTAGAATAGTTTCACTCAATCCTTTTTCAATAATATCAGTTCTCTGTAAAAGAAATTGATAGAATCCAAGTTTTGAGTGTGCTGAAACTGTGGAAGTCAGTAGAGCCTAACTCAATGTCATAAATAACACTTCCTTCCCTTTTCAACAATCATAAGAAGCAAAATCTTTCTTCCTTATATTATCATAAATTTTTCAATATTATATAATGTCCTAGAAAATAATTAGAAGAGCTTGCTCACAAATATGCTAAAATAAATTAGTCAGACTGTTCTCTCGTGAGCAGTGTTTAAGGTTCAGTCAATTGATTGGGTGATTTGACATCCAGTGTCAGGTGTTTCACGTAGTTCAGTGTCCAGGTGGTCAATAAATTGGTGCTTCAACATCATCTGGATGTGTTTCTCTATTGTAGTACTCGACATGTCCTAGCAAGGTGCAGGTCTGAATTATTGACTTGCTTGGGTTTCGTATATGAATCAATTGCCTTCCAAACCTTCATGAGAAAGATATTCAACGTTTTAGTGCCAGTATGAAAAGTTCCTTCTTTCCTGAGTGTTCAACAGGAAGTACTGCTTGGAGCTACATAAAATTTAGTTATGAGTTATGTATCAGGCTGGTATCACATCATCAATATTTTCCATCTGCCCATGTAGCTTGAGCAAGGTGCAGTCCGGGTTTTTGTCTTCCATGCATTTGGGAAATCAAACAAATTGCTTTCAAACTTTTATGAGAAAGACATTCAATGTTTTAGTGCCAGTATTGAAAAGTTCCCTTTTTCTTGAGCGTTCGACAATAAGTACTGCTTGGAGCTACATAAAACTCAACTATGAGTTACGTATTTCACTGGACCCATGTCATCAACATTTTCCATCAGCTTATGTAGCTACAGAGCTGTAACCTTGCTCAGAACTCTGTTACTGTTCGATGATTTTTGCATACTCCAGTCAGGGCACTAACAATCATCACAATCATTTCAAAGGTCTAGTACAATATAATCTACAACAATATTGACACGGAGAATTCTGAAGTATTATTTTTCTTTTGTGGCTGATATAAAATTTGAGCGAAAGAATTAAGAGAATAATACACTTGGTTGCTGTTAATGTCAGGTAAATCCATCCATCAACAGAAAATCACTGATACTAAGCAAGTGGTGTTGGACATATTTGCTTCTTTCGGAGTTTAGTGTATGTACGATATCAGAAGATGCACTTTTTACAAGAGAGCAAGGTGAACAACATACAGTATGTTGGTGCAGGAGAGAAAGTGAAACCCTTATAGCCAGGTCCTAGAAGGAAGGAACAAATATCTTGCTTTGGTTTCTATGGAAAGGGATTCTCTAGATAGATCTTTGAATAGCCGTAATGATGAAGCTGGAGGGAAAATTGCTTAAAACTAATCTTGTAAGTTCATGTTAAAAGTTCTTGCTTTGTTGGCAGATCCAGTAAGAACACTAAAGACATATCAGCTATACAATATCTGTGGCTGACATAGATACTCCTTGCCGTTGAAGCTCTGAGACCACACTCTCTAGTGAAGGAGACTTGAGCCCCAGTGGCAATGGAACATATGGGTTCCTCAGAACTTCATTTATTGCTGCTACCACCATCTCCTTTGGCTGCAATCATCCACACAACTATCATTCAGTGACCAAAATCATTTGGGTGTTACTAGCACTCACACCTCACGCTTTGAGTGTAAGAAACTTTATTCATACATGCATACTAACTAAATTCATGTTGGCTAGCAAAGAAAAAATTTACAAGTGTGCTGGTCCAAGCTCGTGACCAAAACCTTTTGGGTGTTACTAGCACTCGCACCTCACGCTTTGAATGTAAGAAACTTTATTCATACATGCATACTAGCTAAATTCATGTTGGCTAGCAAAGAAAAAATTTACAAGTGTGCTGCAACCTCGTAAGAAAAGATAATCTACATTATAGCATGTGAAATAAGAAGCTTGTTTGAAAAGAAGTACCTGATTGATAATGAATGGTTTTTCAGTTGTCGGAGGCATGATGTTGGCTATACTTGGCACTGGTGCAAAAGGGACTCTTTGCTGCAGGTTTGAAAAATGAAGCAACACACAACAATTTCAAATGATTATCTCAATCAAACATGTGAATTCAGCTGCACGAATTCAAGAAATGAATAAACATAACAATAGAAACTGTGGGCTATCAATTCATGGTAGAATCATCAGCTCCACTGCTTAGTAACTATCACATCCCCAGAATCCATCATGTGAACAAAGATTAGCAGCTGGTTCAAAGAAAGTATACACTGCAGGGATAAGAGGTATGATCAAAATGATTGTATGCAGAGTTGGTTTTTGATGAGGATGAGGCATATTCTGAGAAACTCCAAGGAAGATGAAGGTGAATACATACATTGAAAAAGTTGACGATGGCCACTGACATTCAAATTTGAAGTGCAATTCAGCTCATTAAATTCAAATATGCAAAAAAGAATACAGGAGTTTACCAAGGAGGGTTGAGCACTCGGGTAAAAGAGGTTTCCCCAGGCATCCATGTGGCTGCCCTGCAGTTTCAATAAGGCCAAAGTACTAAGGCATGCTTGTTCATCTTAGTGAGATATATCTCAATACAAGAAAGCTCTCTCTCTCTCTGTGTGGATCTGGGTGTTATCTCTTAGTGTTCTTGGTCAGATACTTATCAGAGATTTAGATAGAGAGAGTTGATGCAGAGGTAGTACAGAAATAGTTCTTCTGTTAGAAATAGATTGACTGGGTACGAACAGAAGCACAAACAGATACTCCCATAAAACAAACAGATATTGACAGGAACAAAGATGCGTACCTGAAGATAGGTGGAATATAACACAATATACATATATATGGATATAAATCTACATAAAATAAAACTACGCAAGTTTTTAATAGCAAAAAGCATAACTAATTACTTTATGGAAGTATAATAAAATTAAGCAATGTAATATAATAATAAAACAACAACAAATAACAGAAAAATAAAGGTAAAAAAGAAAAGAACTAAAAACACAATAATAATAGAAAAAATAGATATCCTAGTGAAGGTTGAATTTATACATACAAAAATACATAAAACACAAGTGACAACACACAAATCAAAACAATGAACACACAACACAAAAACACAGAAATACACGTAAAGACACTACAATTGCCCTCCTAACCTGAACCTAGGATAGGAATCATAGATAGAAAACAAAAAAGTCCAACCTCTTCTCAATTAGATACTATCTGAAATGATAGAGACACTAGGATAGTGAAGATGTGCATATCTGTGTACAATATAACAATCTAGATGTCTAGCTAGATTTACAGATACAAATCTACGAGTGTACAACTCATAAGGTATACATGAAGTGAAGGATCTCAATCATACTCTTGATATGATTGCTTTTGTGCCCCTCCTGAATTCCGAGACTTTTTGTGAAGATGTTATGTCTTGCCAGAATCATCGATTTGTAAGAGTACAGTGAGTTTAAGCTTTTTGGGTTTAGTATACGTCGTCTTTTTCCTCTTCTTAGCATCTCCCCTCAATCGAAGCACAAGGTGAAAAGTAGATTCCTTTTGTATATTATAGTGCTTCCTAGTAAAGATGAGATGATGTTGATCAGAGGGAATCCCCTCCTTATTCTGTATATTCATCTTAATATTGTTAATCGTATCAGAAGAAGACTCAACCTCAAGGGTCATATTCTTACCTGTCAAAATTTTGACAAAGATCTGCATCTTTTGCATCAAAAGATTTCAAAGTATAATTGAAGTACTGAATCGTGAGCCTGAAGTCTGGATAAAAAGCTTACCATGAGACAGATTATCTCATAGAGCATTTGAGGTTTATAGATCACCGTACAAAAATGGGGATATGTTCATACCATTGTCAGATGATAACATGGTTCACAGCTCATAGATTGGAGATCGATCATATTTTTCCACTGTTAAACACATATGCTCTACACTCACTCACTCTCTCACGATGGAGGAACAAGGGATTAGACAGGGGATATGGAAGATATAAAAATAGACAATGATGGATTAGCACACAGAAAATGCAGTATAATTGAGATCATCTTTTGAGTATATAAGAGATGAGATTCATTGAGAGACCCCTTTACACTTGGATACATTATCGCCAAATGCCTGTCAGCCTAGGGTCTCTTCATCTCAGCCCAAGAGATTACTGCAGAGGAACGGCTTTGCATACTGTGCCTTACAGCGATTGAGTATGAGGAACATTTCACCTGCAGATGTCTGGTATATTCAGAGGTTCCAGAGAAAGATTATGATATTCTTGGGACACCTCCATCATTGTCATATTTATTAAGCAAAAGCAACTCTAGGAGGTTGGGTGGATATCTCCTTGAGATCAAGAGACATAGGGATATCAATCTACAGGAATCCCATTAAGTGAGCAGAGGTTGTGCGAGCACATCCTCCCATATGTCTTTCAAAGCCAAAAGGAGATTACAATTGATTTCCCCAGATAATGAGGACCCCCACTTGCTGAAGCAGAGAATAGAGAGTGTGTAGTCGACCTTGTGCTCCAGGTTTCAGATATACCAGATGCCATGAGTCAGATCCAGAGGGCCATGCATCTCAGATCCAGAGGATCAGGCGATGAGATACCTTTAGAGCTACCACACATACACAGCACTAGATATTTTGTCTAAGATGGAGCTAGGATTCCCCATGCACATGTGTTGATTTGAGTAGCAAGGAAAATGGGGAAGATAGCTGTCTGTAGAGAAAGAAGGGTGATGATTTTGGAGCCCCACCTTGCATGATGGTATCAAACCTATGTGACCAAAACGAAGATAGGGATGTGGAATTGTAATGGCTCACTACTCAATGTTGGAGCTTTTGAGGATAGTTACAGGAAAGAGAAGTGGTGATCTACTCAGAGTTGCATTCGACCCAAGACCAGATGATGTTGCACGTGGCTGGATACAGATGGGAGACAACCCATTAAGTAGATGCACAGTCAACGTATGGGAGTAGAGGATAAAGGGAGGTGGTAGTTTTTTTCAAAGTAAAACTGTAGTCTCTCATTCATATGGCATAATAGGATGACCATGCTAGATATACGTGGGTGAGACATAGGGCAAACACAGGCAAATTCCTCCATATTTCTGTATGCTACTTCACTCTAAGAGCAACAACTTGTGCATCAGATAAGGGAAAGTCTCCATTCTTTGTGTTGGATGATGATAGATGGGAGTTTTCTTGGGATATTTCAATGCCCCGATCACATCAGAGGAGATGATGAGAGAGCTTGATACCATAGTGATGGGATTGGATAGACACTCCTTTGCCTTGGTGTATAAGGAGTATTCAATGCACTTAGATGATATGGGGACAAGACATGGGGCTAGCCATACTTAATGGCCCACAAAGATTCCCATCCACAGGTGGCTTCACTTATTTCCCATATTGACATACGGATAGCACAATGGATTATGTCATGGCTATGCCGACACATGGGCTCGCCATAATCAAATGGCCTACAAAGATTCCCAAGAGTGGGGGGCTTCACTTGGTTTCCCACATTGACACACGGCTAGTGCAAATCGCAACGGATTATTTCATCGTTGTGCCATGTTTTCTCCCCTATATTGAGGAATTTGCGATGGGACCCCAGCCCGTTGGGCTAAGAATGCATCATGCTTTGTTGACATTGAATCTCTTTTTGAATTCATCATTGCCAAAGGTCACATCTAGTGGATCCTACCAGCTATATTTTTACTTTGCAAAGAGACTCTATTAGATGGGATTTATGGACACCTATGAAGAGAGGAGCCCAACCCACCTCTACAAGAGGTCACTCGAATTTTGACATAAACTCCATTGGATGCAACTGAGGAGTCATTTACCTACATACTCGGCCTAGGCAAACAAGCAATTCTAGGACTATGCCTCGAATAGTTGGTATGATGATGAGTGTAGAGAATTGGAGCCCAATTACAAAGGGAAGTCTTGCGAGTAACCACTCTGAGATAGTCATGCATTACCTCACGTCACCTTGTGCAGAAGAAGAAGAGAGATTTCCTTGTACACATTGAGAGAGAGTCATACTAAAGTCACAATTCCACTCAGGCATGGTGGATTTTTTATGATCCTTCCCCCATTATAGTTATCACTTCTCTAGAGGTTTCAGGCTGATATGCATCAGCTCTTTGCATGATTCCTTAACAAAAACCTCTTCCAAATGCCTAAGCCATTCCCATGTGCTCATACTTTCTTTACTATAGTAATAGTAAAGAAAGCCATTGATAGAATGAGGATCTAGAGAGCTTATGATCATGAGGCTTTGGTGGTAGACCGTAGAGCACTTGATCCATGCTAGAGACATGCTATGATCACTTTGATGATTAGATCCAAAGCTTTTGTACTACATGAGATCATTAGACCAAAGCTAATGGCCACCTTGGTGATGATTTAGGAAGTTAAGATCAATCTTCTTCATACATGCCTTTTGGGAGCCCTTGGAGATAGATATTCTTAGTTTGCCTCGAGTCCTCTTGAAAATTAGTAGTATAGGGGGACAAAGATTGTTGGCATAGCATCCTGGTTTTAGACGCATGGTTTTAGCATGGACAAACTACCCCCATTCCAATATTCTCTAGAGGTTTGTTGGTATGATATCCTGGTTTCAGACGCATGGTTTCAGCATGGACAAACTACCTCCATTTCAATATTCTCTAGAGGTTCCCTCTCTTACTCTGATTGAGATAGAGATTACCAAACTCATCTATCAGGAGTTGATTGCGTTTGATACCAAGACCTAGATAAAGCTTGCTTACGAGCTATGCATGAAGATGGTTTCTACAAAGGGCATCTTTTTTGGCTCATGACAGATGTTTTTATAGTCAGGCCTAGAAATATGGATACACATCAATCATATGGGGTATGATGTGTTATCGGTCAAATACATAAATGTCCCCATCAATTCAAGGCTAATATATGTAGATATAGAGGAATTTCACTTGAGGAGAGTATCTGGCACGTATGACATAGGGAATGTGAGACAAAACTCCACTATATTTTATTGCTCAACATACAATGAGATATAGGATTGCTTACATTTCCCTTTCATGAAGGGCTTGGGCCACTATCCAAAGTTATAGGATACTAAGACCAAATATGTTGTTAGCCTAGATTGAGAAATAGTAGCATACACAAGAGCATATGCACACATAAACAAGAGAACACACCACACAATATACAAACTATAGGCAAAAAGTCATATGCTCCAGTTATGAGAGTATGTGTACAAGATGATGATATGCTCCAAATCAAACTACAAGATAACACAAGAAATACTCAGCCCATAAATGTCAACGAGAGCATGTGAAAGGTAAGGGATAAGGCATGAAGAGGCTAAGATAAGATCTCCAAAGCAACCTCACAAAGAGTATGTGAGACCCCCAAGAGTGTATGAGCATACACTAATCCAACACCTCCACGAGCCCAAAGAGTAAGCTGCTCCTCTACCTCCAATAGCTCAAGCAAGTGAGCACCACCTAGCAAGAGTGTAATTGATGATGGCTATGTGTGCACAAGCATGGCTTTATATAGCCACGGTTACCTAGTGCAAATCCTATCAAAAAAGCACTAAAGGTCCTTTATTTATTTCGCAAATTCTAATTTGGACATTAACTTTTTTTCACATATGCTTTTTTATCCATGCATGCAGCATTTGATTATGATACAGGTCTTACCTTCAGCCTTAAGATCAATTTGATGTGCCTTTCGTAGGATCTTACACATGTCATAAATTTTTAAGTATTTTTTAAGTGCTTTTCTGAAATTAGGGTTTCAGATTTGAAGGGCTAAATGTCGTCAGGCAGTAAAATGTTATTTATTGTTGAAAAGTCATTGAGTACATCAAAAATATCTGAATAGTTTTTCATGCACAAAATGACCATTTTTAAATTTTTACCATGTCTTTGACCAGATTTGACCTGGTTTGGCTTTTTATCAATGACTTAATTTCTGAATATATACAATGATTTAATCAAACCTAAAAATATACGAATCAGGATTTCTAAGAAGTCTTAATCGGTAAAAACTCACAATTTTCACCCTAAATTGTAATTAGGGTTCTTCTACCATCCTTCTGTCTTCTCTTTTTCACAAACTTGTGGTGTGGAGTGAATCTTTCCACTGGAAGATGCTTCAAAGTGTGTTGAAGTATAAGTCATGTAACCAAAATATGAAACTGTTGATTCATAGATCCTCAAACTTATGCAAGAAAAACTGTCTTCTGAACTTGATGAAGATCCTCTTGCCATTTATATTAGTCAGCTTGAACATTGAATAACTTCAAACTTCTTTCATAATCTTCTAGTGTCAAATCAGATTTACAAACCCTCTTGTCATTAATGTTCAAGTCGGCTTGAACATTGAAGAACTTCAAACTTCTTTCAAAACTCATTATCTTCTAGCTTCGAATCAAATTTACAAAAACAACTTTTCCACCATCTTCTCAAAAAGATATCATTATATCTTTCATATAGGATGAACGTGATAAAGAATTGTGGATGACTTTCTATCAAAGAAATCCAATCTTCAATTTTTTTGAATATTCCTTCATCTTCAAATATACCTGTGTTTTCTATTCAAAAACTCAAACAAATATCATTAGTAGCTATGTCACAAACCCAAGATACATTCTTTCCTTTCAATCCTTGAAGAGGTATGGGTAGAATACTAGGATTTTGTGTAATTAGGGAACAGAGAGAAGGAACAAGTGCAAGTGCAAGTGAATCATGTAACACAAATCAAGTACTACTAGATGTATAAGAATTCTCTTCCATAAGATGAGTTGCAAGATGCACATTTCTCGCATTCACACGACAGAGAGAAGAAAAATCAAATGCAAGTTTTGTATATTCACAATCACAAGTACTAGACAAGGATTTTTCTTGTACACTCAAAATATCTTGTGCAATTTTTCTAAGTATTATGCATACTGAGGATAGACATACTATTTCTAAGTACTTCAAAAAACATCAATTATATCACATACAATGCACTTGCTCATGTTAAATTTTTTAATAATGCAAATACAAATGATATGTTTTGAGAAACATTAGGGACGTACAAAACTCCAAAAAGATGGAATAATTTTCCATTATGAGTAGTAAGAACTATTATTCTTATGCCTTTCAATGGAAGAGTCTAGTAATAACACAAGAAACCAAAACATTTTGTTTAGCGGATGAAATAGACTGGAACAAGCTAGGGTTAGATGTCATGTGCTTTGGTGCACCACTATCAAACAACCAATCAATATACTTTTCCAAGTCTTTAGAAACTGTGGAGAACAGAAAGTCTTGATCATCAGAGTCTATGGTGTTCGATGTCTCAACCTCTTTATCAAACTTCTTATCATCATCTAATCCATTACCATAATCTCTTTTTTGTTTAGCTATTAAGTCAACATTCATTTATATAATGATAATGTTTCTTACAATAAAAACAATTTCCTTTCCCAAAGTTTTCTTTCTTCTTATTAGAGTCACTAGGATCATCATTATCATCAAAACCAATATGATCTTTGCTAGATTTGAGTTGGGAGTATAACCTAATGTTTCTTGGATTTAAAGCTACTCTTACTATTCTTGCCTTCAACTTTTCATTTTGCTCTTGTAGCTAGAGCTAAGACACTCATAGTCTCTTGCAGTTCTAGATGCAATCATGATTATTCTTCTTGAAGCAAAAGGTTTTGTAACTTTCTAAGTTGACCACTTTGTCAATGATTAGAGAAAGTCGTTAGGAAAGACATAAAAGACCAAGGTAAAGAATTTAGAGTGATGGTCACAGATTAATCATCCTCTATAAACACATCAATTTTAGCTATTTGATCTACCGGATTTTGAATTCTAGTTAGATGATCATGGATAGAGCCACCTTCTTCAATTCTCAAATTGTGTAGGAGACGCTTCAAATATTGCTTTCTTGCAATGCTCAGAGAATGAAATAAATCTTTCTATCCCAAGCTTCTTTAGATCTCTTACAAAGTCTAAGATACGGAATAATCGATCTCTTCATAGAGAGAGTCTAGAGATATGATGACCAAAGCTTACGTATCTCTCATATCCCATCCTTTCTAATCTTGAGAAGTAGGCCTAGTAATAAGAGCACTCCTAGGTGGTGTTTGTGGCTCAATAGAGGTAGAACCGTAGAAGCTTTATCTGTGGCTGCACCCTAGTTGTCTCACGTCTTCTACTTCTATTAAGTATGTTCCAAGGTCGTGTAGGACATGGTAAATAACTTGACATTATATCCCACATGTCTCTTGCTATCAAAAGATTCTTGAGCATAAAATTCCAAAAAAGATAAATGGAAATCTCTTCTAAATGCTTGTCAAGACTTGTGGGTTATTTATCCGAGTTGCGACTAGTTGAGGTGTGTATACCCTATCAATTATGAATTTTTTGGAAGTTCTCCTATCTTTTATTTGCATTTTGTGCTAGGATTTATTACAGTTGAGCTAGCTCATCACTTCCAAAAGTGATAGAAACTCAGTTTGCATAGCTTCTTGTGGGTTCATGAATGTGGTGTGCCTACATTGTGGGATGCATGTGCGAGCATGCATTCTTTCTTAGTTCTATACCCACTATTGGGCACTCATGATGTTAGTGAGTATGTCATAGTATTGAATCGATACCATGCATAAAGGAGCTTACCTGCAATATAATCTTATGATGGACTACCATGAGGTTATAGTTGCACTTTCATTTAACATCCTCATTGATGTATGGCTCGTCGATTTGGGGACCAAGGTTAGTAGATTTGATATGGACTTTAGTAGAGAGGCCATAAATGCTTATGAATTCTAGGTTTATTTGCAATACGCCTTTAGTACCACATGACATTATAGAGCAAAGCTTGTTGCACCCCCGATGCTTGTCGAGGCGCTATTCTAGACAATATGTATGTTGCATAGGCTTCAGGATATGGATAACGGCCGCATCACATACAAGGCATTTCAGGCTTCATGAGATTTAGCCCTTGCAAGGGATTCTTCATCTTGGTATGCTCGAACTCGGGATTGGATGACCAGATATGGATTTAGTATAGATCCACTCCCACCCATACAGTATGATACATATGCTCCCACCTATTGACTCTCTTGATAATAGAGGAATCTGATTATATGACAAAAGATATTGTACACATATGCACAAAAGACCCGGGTCTTCCCTGGAGATTCACTACCAACAAAAAAGCTCATTATCGCAAGCTTTTTCTATAGATTTCGGACCAAGGATTCATAGATTTCCCTCGATACATGCAACTCTATATGCCACATCATATATGAGTGGTCATGGGACAACTTAGGGTGTTGTCACATGAGCTGGAGCTTGAGAGCAGCCAAGCTGAGGGATACCCAAAGAAGGGTGTATATGCCTGATTTGCCAAGGGGTCATTAAAGTAGTTTAGGGGAGAGAGGATCGGTGGCGATTCGAGATGATTCCTCATCGTTGTATATCATAGAGGTGAGTTGTTGCAGCAGCCGAGACTCTCAGAGAGTAGGGGCTGCTAGCAGATGATCACCCAATTCTTCTGGAGGATTGAGACACGACTTACACTCCTCCCCATGGTGTCTCGCCCTTCGATAGACAGAGACACAAAGAGTCACACGACGGCAGCTTTGGGCCTCTGATACCGTAAGACCCTGACTTTACCCGGATGAGATCGTGAGGATTTTGTCATTACATGAGAAGCATATGGAGCAGAGACAAGCAGTCATGCGATACCCTCCCCCAAAGGGTACTCAGACCAACACCCATGTATCGCATCCTCCATGCACCCCCCCCCCCCCCCCCCCCCCCCCCCCCCCCCCCAAAAAAAAAAAAAACAAAAAAAAAAAAATACTGGGCTACTAGTACAAAGCTTTGCCTTATATATCTACATTGTACTTTGCGGTTACTTTCTACAAAAATAGAACCACAGTCTATCACACCCTCCTTCTTGTACTATGTGGCCACTCTACTAAGCCAAAGTCACACCTCCTACATAAGAGTTGAGTTTTAGTTTGCTTTGATTTCAATTTCTTTTACTTTCTCGATTTCTAAAGGATCACCGATGCATATGGTTTTGTCTCATAGGCCAACTTTGGCCTTTTGTAGATGTTAATATAACTTACCTCTCTCTCTCTCTCTCTCTCCCCCCCCCCCCCCCCCCCCCCCCCCCCCCAAAACCCCCCCTCTCACATACACACATTGTATTGACTAGATAGTCTCAAATCCACCCACTATTCCTGACCCACATCCACTACTACTCAGTTCTGAGTTTTTTAATTCTTCATATGTTTCAGCACACAGACACTGTATCATGTTCACTAGTTTGTAACTTTTTGGTCTCAAATGTCATTTTGGCCTTTAGCAGACATTAAATCTCCTTTCATTTCCTTGCATTGACTAGAGAGTCTCTAATCCTTCCCCCACAGTATCTAATTTTAGTACTTTATTTTATTAGTATTATTCAGCATAGAGACATGGTATCATATTCACCACTTTGTAACTTTTGGTCTCATAGGTCATTCTGGCCTTCGGCAGACATTAATACATCAGTTCATTTCATCTCTCTCTCTCTCTCTCTCTCTCTCTGTCTTTCTCTCTCTCTCTATTTATCTATCTATGGATCTGTCTATTGCTTATGCACACACACATACACACGTACCAGAGGAGGCCAGACAGGCCAAATTTGCAAGGACTCGAGAGTGGGATGACCCCACACATGCAATGCTGGTGTATGCACAGGTAGGCCCTTGCAGGGCTTCAATAGCTGCATGGAGCTGGTGGCTGAGAAGGGTATGGTGGTGGGGTGAGTGCTGGATGGCCAAGCAGCACCTGGTCCTGGTGATGATTGTTGTTGTAGTTGCATACATGGGCTGGAAGCAATGCGGCCATGAGACATCCCTGTAGTGGCTGCTTTTGCCTCCAAATGATGCCTCTGGTTCCAGTTTGTAGTATCAGCTCCTATTGCTTCCACATGCTTTCTGTGGGACCTGTATTTCTGAATGATCCCCACAATAATAACTGAATTAAATCTTCATTTGTTTCTGATGGCTTATGTAATATGCAAGAACGCACGTGCATAATAGAATTCAATTTTAGTAGGCCAATAGGGCACTAGGTTTTATTTATCAACTAGCTTTACTTGAGTTGTGGCATTCGAGCCTTACTAGTAATCAAATTTTAGGATTAATGCAGATCAAAATGAATTGGTGTTATTTGTGTGATATGACAAATTATTTATAGAGCAAGGACCTGTTTGTTGAATGGGTTGAAGTCCATCAAATCTTTACAACAGCTTTGTTCCTCATTACATCGTACTCAAGGTGTAATCATAGTGTCTTCTCAGGCCAACAAGAAATACAAAAGGGATCCAAAAATTCAAGAGATGCACAAGGTGTGAGAATTCGCTTGTTTTACCGCCAGAATGATGGTAATTATGCATTTCCAGATGCCCACCCATCTAATGACCTTCCTAAGGGTGCCCTGCATGTTTATCTTGAGACTGATTGATGTTTTAATGATCTTTTACACTGTAATGCTCATAAAAATTATGGGAATCAATGCAACGTACAGTATTTGTTAAACAAGAAGCCCGTTCAGCATCAACTTATTGGCTGAAGGCCTCAATACGTCCTCTAGAGATGTCCTTGTTGTAAGGTTTGTAAGCACCCATGGATGGCATTCAATCTCAGTGCATATCCGGTATTGAGAAAGTATAAGATGATTGCTTCTGAAACCTTATAAAATCAATGAAAATCAAAGGAATTTCATTCTCTGTAGGTGAATATATGTTTTCGATAAGTATGTGCACAACCAGATGCATGATTCAAGGACCCAGAAAAGGAGAGGTATAGGTCAGACCACAGTTAGTAAATTGAAAATTCTATACCAAGCTGAGCTCTGATTATCGTCTAGAAAATTTCTGTTATATCTATATGTTTGTTTTGCTATACAGTAAGAATTTTCACTGATTCAACAATTGTTTTTGGTCGACCTTGCAATTCAGTTCTTTATGTGATTGATTATGCATACATTGCGGCAGTTTCAAGTACAAAATCGGTGGAAAAGGAAGATGGTTACTTGGAGATGGCTAGCGACATTGTGGCGTGTAAGGCACTTGACTCCCATGAGTTCAAGAATGCGAGATGGTATGGCCTTGTCAACACCAAGCTGCTCTACTGCTTGCACAAACCGTCTGTGCAAATCTGGTGTCCAGTCCACCTACTCAGTCCAGAAGAACATTAGTGTTATGTCTCATACTGCCATTGGCAACGATCATAGTCAATCATTTCAAAAATCATGCCACAACTTTTATGGAGATTCAGAAAGTTTATTGAATGATATAATGAGTAGTTAACATATGCATGGTTCAGTTGTCTGGGTGGATCTTTGATGCAGCTTACCTTCATCTTTTTCTTGGCATTTGAGGACTTGCTCACTTTTGTGTTGCAGCTGTGCTCTGAGCCACTTGTACATCTCATCTCCTGTTGAATTCCGGTAGGTACATTCACATTACTGCTGAGTGTACTAGTATCTATTCTATTGGATTGATTGATACAATCATCATCTTGACTTGTGGTATTGTTTGCAGTTCTTGCCAGGCAGAATGTATCAATGAACTGCGTTCCAGCTTCTTCAGCTTTGGCCACTTCAGCGAGCAAAAGAGCTTCTTCATCAGCTTCATAGAATTCATCATCTTCAAAGCATTCAAAATCCATGCTAAAGCTTTGATCTGTAGTACCATCAAGAATGCTGCCAGCAAGCTCAATGTCATCCAGGCTATCTGGAAAATCATCGAAGTGCAAATGGGCACATAGCTTTGTATCTCCAAATTCTTTATTTGCTGCACTTTGATCATCATCTGCAAGCAAGAGGTCTTCTGAATCCATGTTCGACTTTGAGTCAAAAAGCTCATTAAGAATGACAGAATTGTTGACTGCCTCTGTTATCTGAGATTTAATCTGAAGATAGTCCTCACACTCTTCAAAATATTCATTCACATCTTTGAGCTCTCTTTTCATGTCAAGATCTTGTGGAACAGCAGATGGCAAGGGAGATGTGCCATCTGGATTGTCATCTTGATCTCTTGTCATAATCCTGGTACATGATTGTTCTAGCTGAGGGGGTGTAGAGCACAAGAAAGCATCACAGTTCTCTTGAGAATCCTGTTGGAAACTGGATAGCTGATGGTCTGTGGGTCCATTACTTGCATCATCAGTTTTTGTGACATTTTGTTTATTGATTGCATATTCAGGTTTTGCTTCAGCTGTGATGCCATTGCCATCTTTATGCTCACTTAGTACTCTCGGGGCTGGTGTGGCCTTTGAATTTACTGACTGGCCCATTGTTGTTGGTGCCCTGAGCTTCCCACTCAGAAGTGCCTGCATTTCGTGTTGTTGTGAAATTGCTTGTAGTATAGATGTAAATACACATTTCTACAGCTATATCAGTGGAAGCATGTAATCAATAACAGTATATGATCAAAATGAACAACTTGTCTTCCTCATTGGATAATAATAGACTGGTCATGGCGAAATTGGTAGAGGTATACGTATAAGTATTGACCTATGTTGGTCTTTGAGTCATAGTTGGATTGGAACGCATTCCAAATGCGATTGGAACGCATTCCAAACGCGATTGGAACGCATTCCAAACGCGATTGGAACGCATTCCAAACGCGATTGGAACGCATTCCAAACGCGATTGGAACGCATTCCAAACGCGATTGGAACGCATTCCAAACGCGATTGGAACGCATTCCAAACGCGATTGGAACGCATTCCAAACGCGATTGGAACGCTTTCCAAACGCGATTGGAACGCTTTCCAAACGCGATTGGAACGCTTTCCAAACACGATTGGAACGTTCCGTTTGGAATATGCTTTCCTATCAGTGTTCAGAACACGTTCTTAAAAAAAAAAAGATTTGCCACCTATTTAAAATTCAGCTTTTATCATATATAACTACATACAATACATATGTATAATACAAAACACACATGCATAAATACACATATATATAAGATGACACACAATAGCACACACACACACACACACACACACACACACACACACACACACACACACACACACACACATATATATATATATATATATATATATATATATATATATATATATATATATATATATATATATATATATATATATATATATATATATATATATATATATATATATATATATATATATATATATATATATATATATATATATATATATATTTTCAAGCACATGATTTTTTTAGATCCCATGGGTATAATTAAATACAAAGAGTGTGCTTATAACTATATGATTGCCGCTGTATATGTTTCACTCAAGTAGACTATTTCCCTGACTTGAAAAGTTGGGTGCATCATATCTATGCCGTTCTGAGTAAATGCTGTAATGAATCATCTGGCTTCACCTTAGAAGAGATTTTCACTGGCAGGTAGAGCAAGAATTTCCTTAAAGTATGTAATAAAAGAATATACGTGTATCATTTAATATTCATTTGAACATTTCAGTTTATAAAGGAAATATTCGCTAAAACCTTGTAATCATATTGTGAAATATTTTAGAGTCTCGGTTGGATGATGGTATGTATCACTTAGATAGGCTTATAGATATTTGATTCTAGAGGAAACTGTGGCGTCAGAAAACTACAAAATAATTAAGAATAGGCCCAGATAATTACCTTCCTCACGACATGTTGCCATATGTTTTTTAGCCTTTCTTCTGAAATCGGTTTCTGTAAAAATTCGGATGCACCTGCCTGAAAAGGCAAGGAAAGCTATTGGTGATTGTTGAATAAGCAGGAAGTACAGTTACTACATATGCTTCAAAGGTCAGGATGCATAACAATTGACAATATATTGGGAAAACTGAGTGCAGGGGACAAGCCACTTACAGCGATTCCTTGCATCATGATATTGGTATTATCGGTACTTGCAATCACTACAGTAAAGGAAAGATGAAATGAAACCGAACGGTAAATTTAAAGTACTTAGGAAGATAAAAACATCTTGCTCAAAACGTAGTCAGGACTGTTGTGGTAAAAGTACTTCGGAAGAGTAAAACATCTTGCTCAAAACGGAGGTCAGGACTCTCAATCTACGTGTTCAAGGGTGCGTAATGTGGAATTTCAAAAACTACAAACAGGCTTATATTATCATAGGATGTCAAGGACATCAGTATATATGACCGACTTTTATTCTGACCTATGAATAATTAGAACTAGCACCAATGAGCGAGGCTCATGACCATTCATGGTTAGGTCCAAACAAGTTCCAAGGAAACGTCCTTTAATTATTTAAAGATATCATTCTGGTATGAAATACTACGATCACGATAATCTTAGTTCGAATAATCTTATTTTCAAATAAGCTTAAATCATAAAAGGAAGAGGTTTATGTGAGAGTAGATGAACTCACTGATGGTGGTCAATTGCTTGGCAGCTTCCACAATCTTGAAGCCATCAAATGTAACATTTCTTGTAGCCTGTCAAATAATCCAGAAGAGAACGTTCGCAGATAAGCAAACTACTAATCATAGAGCTGCTGTAATATGCACTCAATCGTGAGATTCTGGTGCTGCTCTAACGGTGATAGTTTAGTAGTGCCTAGTCACATCCATCGCAGGCCTTGATAGAAACTTAACAGGCAAATCACCTAGGAATTCTAACAGAGCGTTTTAATGTGGAAACTACAGGCTAATCAAAGACCGAGCAAATCAGATGACCGAAGGATCTTTCGTAGGTCGAAGCTTCTGTGTGCCAACAACAAACAACAAACGAGAGTAAACAGGAATGTGCAATTGTACTGCGCAGTGGCCTGAACAACCCGTGCATGCAGGTGTGCATAAGTTATCTGTTCGGAGCATAATTTTCCTTTTCTTTGGAAAAAAGTTAAGGGAAGAGAATCATGATGTGTTTTGGATGACAGGTTCTGAGTACCAGAATTAGACCGTTCTTTTTTCCTTTCTGAAACTTATTGAAATTTATAAGACCTGAAATCTCAGAGGTAGGGAGCTCATGAGGAGATATGGTCTTGAGAAGAAAGCAAAAGGAGAAAATCCATAGCCTCCTTACGCTAACTAGGTTTGGCTGGGAGGGACAGTGAAAGCATCATCTTTCTCTGCGACATTGCCGTTAGTGTATCTCCGGCTACTATCACAGATAAGAATGGGAGAATAAGACAAAGAAGGAAAGGGAAAAAGAGAGGTACTCACATCTACAACCACAATATCGAAGATCTTGCTTCTATCTCGGAGCCCTTGCAGGGCATCTTCCCCCCTTGAATAGCATGTTACTGTTGCACGACGCCCATACAAGATAGAAGCAGTCAGTCATAAGGGCACATAATCTTCAAAACGTAAAATTTTGTAGACACATATAAGTAGACGCCTGTAAGTTCCTCTATATCTTCCGACTGTTCCTTTTACAGTACACAGCTTCAAACCTGTATGTAACTTCATATATGGCAGAGATTTCGCAATATCCTCTTTCATTTGTCCGATATTCTGATCGCATTCATCATGGACAACACGTCGCTTATTATACTGTTGAGTAGTTCTGTAAAATGTATAATTCCACATCCCGAGGAGAAAGAATAATCCATTGCATGTAGTACTACTTCGAAAATTGCTAATAGGTAGTTGCCCAGAGTGCGTGATGGGCCATGGCATTTGTTCCGTGTCCACTAAATCAACATAAATGATCGTGCCATCATGATTCTAAAGATATGCTGTTGCGTCAAATGAAACAATCGTAAACTCCACAGAGCGCTATATAGAGATTAGTATTGTAGATAAACCAGTGTATTTCACCTCAAGTCATCGCGAAAGTACGTATTGATCTCTGAAAGCTATAATACCCAACGAATACAGAACTCATTGAGCCAATTAAAAAATAGATTTAGATGTGGCGTTCAACGTTTCAGGTACAGTTAACCAACTGTATTTTGCTCCATGTGCCGGAGGTGGCATCGTCTACCTTGTGCAGGCTAGTGATAAAATCATGATTACACAAAAGTATTATTATCGTCCATTTTTCTGATACTGCGAAAGGCGCACATGAGAACTGCCAAGAAGACTACAAGAGAGAGGGAATACCAAGGTATCCACATGAGGCCAGCTTGCATCTAACGTCTTCAATGTCGCTGAGGTCCTGGTCGACTAGCATAACGCGTAGACCCTTAGGAAAATCCTTCCATTCTGGAAACTGATTTGCTAAAGCCATCATTTCGCTCGAGCTCTACTGAATTCTATAGCTGAATATTAAAATTTGCTGTACATCTCTCTTTTTCTTTGAGTCCTGTCGCAAGTACTCCAGCTTACAGAATGGAACAGAACTGAATAATCACAAGTGCATGTGGAAGGTAGACCAAAGTTTAAAAGCTTCATAGGAGAGTCCACCCCCATCAAATGGGTAGATCAGGATGACATGAACGCGAAGGGAATTTGTACGTGTTGAGACAATTTCAGAAATGATCTAATCATCACACCGAAGTAGATGAACACATTGCATGACCGAAGAAGCTTTGAAAGGGAAATCTTACGACAAATAAGTTCAGTCTTAATGGAGAAGTTTACTTATTCGACGGCATATCGAGCTCGCTGATGGGGCAAACATGAAGAAGATACAAAGAGGGTGAGAAGCGTTGGAGGTAAGCTCAGGCTTTGAAGAATGCTTCTTAACATATATCGGAGACTGCTTTAAGCAGTTGCGTCCGTTCTCTCATAAGCGTCTGCCTATATTTTCACGAAGCCTTTTATATCGTTACGCCAGCAGTATTTCTGGAACCATTACTGCTGTTACTTCCCTCGTTACTGGATAGTTTCTGTTTGGAATGCGAGAGAGAGAGAGAGAGAGAGAGAGAGAGAGAGAGAGAGAGAGAGAGAGAGAGAGAGAGAGAGAGAGAGAGAGTTTCAACAGACTTCTAGCCTCTTGACAGCTGCTGACGTAAGTTTCACGAAAGGGGCGATGCTGGAATCGTAAGTATGGACTCGGAACACAGACAGAGAGGATCAGCATGCAGTTATTATAGGAGACAAGCATCCAGGCCCCAGGAGGCGTCACTCTGCTGAAAGGCTAGAGTTGCCTTCGGAGAGAGAACCAAGCTGGAAACTGGAATGCAAGGGATAGTGACTCTGAGCGAGAGGAGAAAAAGCAGAAGTCAGAGGGCGACCTGAAGAACCTCCACAGAACAAACTATGAACGAGTGACGAACTCGGAACGAGGCCCTCTGCTTGCTGGGACGTACAAATTGACGCACTCATACATGCAAGCTGACGTCTGTTTTCATGTCAAGGGCCATTTTCCCTGTGACGAAAGCTATGAAGTTGAAAATCCTGTAAAAACCGATCTGTCGTGTGGAAAACAAAGTAGATTCACTTCCTATTTGACCGATTCATTTTCATGAATTTTCTGTCAATTTTCATGTACATGTATATGTAAAATCCAGATTTTGCTTTGATGCATTCTGCATGGGACCAAGGCAATGGCATTCTCTTTCATTGAAGAAACTTTGAGGTTATGGTTTACATCTGTCGTGGTTGAAATCTGAATTGAAGCTACAAGAATTTGAATTGAAATTACAAGGGCATGCCAATCACGAGACTCCATATCTCACACAGCAGATGAACTGAAATTATAAGGGCATCACATTCAGGAGACTCCGGATTTCACAAAGCACAGGTAGAACCACCAGTACATTGTCCCAAGGCACGCTACTAGTTAGGTGTAGAGCTCGAAAGCGGTCTTGTAGCTCGCTCGAGAACTTGAGGGCGAATATCAATCGACCAGAGGTTGTCTAGGCCATCCATCCACTCGACAGGTAATGCCTGGAGACATACAAGGAGCTACTCCAAAGGGAAACATTGAGTGTGAATTCTCACAGCCCGGGGGCACAGAAAAAATTCTGGTAGAATTCCACATGATCGCTCTTTATTAGTCAACAAACATAAGCAAATGTTCCGGATTTGCTTAAGAGTGTACTGACCTTTCTCCCTCAAAACAAAAGCAACAGAAGCAGAGCATGGCGAATGTATGGCTGTGGAACTGTAAAAATTCTGAATCCAACAATGATACTGATTTCACGTTTGTTTGCAGTATAACTTTGAATGACATAGGCACTGACTCCATGGAAATGTGTAGAGGGGGTAAGTTAAGTTGCATTTCAAACTCAAGAGTATGGAAACATGCCCCAAGCTTCAAAGTTTTATTTCTATTCTTTGCATGTACTGAGAGAAAGTCAGAAAATACAGAGCCTTTGTCTAAAAAATCAAGATTCTAGGAGGATTCATTTGCTTTCGTTGTGCACATAGGAGTGTTTATCCTCCAACAGTGGTATCAGAGCTATAAGTGGAGTATCAAAGAGAGAAGAAGGAGCTCTTGAAGTGAAGTAAAGACCTCATCAAATTTTTAAGGGAAGAAGCAAAGAACGGGCACATCAACAACAAGAGGAAGCAAAGAAGTCATCAAATCAAAGATGAAACTTCATCAAGAGGAGTAGCTCTATTTTTTTGAGATAAAAGCCATCTTTTTCAAATTTATTACACTAGGGGGGGGGGTTAAAATGAGCTAGAAGGCATCGTGGCTAATCTCAATTATCAGATTGAGAAGCTCGAAAAGGAAAATTACCAACCATGGCTATTTAAAATAAGTAATTTTTGATGGGTAAAGGTTTGTGGGGACTTATGAGTGGTTGAGATCCAAAACCCTATACAGATGAGTTAAATCCAACCAATGACTAGAGAATAGCAGTAAGAGAGTGGGATGAAAGGGACAAAAGTGTCATTTTTACTTTATCTCAGCATATTAACAACTCCATGATAGGACATATTCAGGATTTGGATACATCAAAGAAGGTGTGGGAGTGCTTGGGGAGATTATACTCCACCTCCATAAAAGTTAGGTAAATTTAGCTCAAGAATGAGCTAAATAAACTCAAGAAAGGCCACTCTCAAGGTATTAATGATTACATATTAAAGGTTAAAGAGCCTGCAGATGCACTAGGGTCAATCGGTTGTGCCCTAGATGATGATGATGATCTTGTAACCCACACCTAAATGGACTCGGGGATGATAAAAAATGGAGGGCCTTCACAACTTCAATGTATGTAAGGGACTCTCTTCTTGATTTTGATCAATTAATCACTCTCATAGTGACGAGGAGATGAACCTTAGTGGGAATGATGCCAAGGATAGCCAAGGAAAATTGTTGTATGCAAGTTGAGGAAGAGGAAGACATAACTAAGGTGCTACAAGAGGAAGAGGAAGATAGCAAACCAACAAAGGAGTTCAAAGAAAACAAGAAAATACAAGTCAAAGAGGTGGAAGAGCAACAAATAGAGGAATAGGTGGAAGATTTTGTGGAAGAGAACAACCCACTTCAAATGCATGCTTTGTATGCGGTAAGCCAAGTCATTTTGCTAATGAATACTATCATAGAGCTCAAAGACCAAGGAATCAAAGCAACAACAATAATTATAGAGGGCAAGATAACTATGCAAACACATCATCCAACCAAGGGAATGATAATTTACTTGCCATGAAGTATGGTGAAGATACAACTCAAGTTAGTCAAGATTTATGGTATGTAGAGAGCGAATGTAGCTATCATATGTCATGTTGGAAGGATCGTTTTAGTAATTTTCACGCCCTAAAGCATCGCGAACATGTGGAAACAAGTGACAAATTTGAGCATACCATTCAACAAGTGGGAGATATCAGTTTGGAAGGGAATCATATCAGAGTACATGTCCCTACTATTACCAAAAAATTGATTGTAGTAGGCCAAATGATAGGAAAAGGCTACCAAGTTGGGTTCAATGAAAGAGGATATTTTGTTGAGAATTCAAGGGAAGGTTTCAAGCTCATAACAAAAGGAAGGAAGCAAGGGAGAATGTTCACAATGGACATAAATAAGCCACACCATTCAATGTATGTCACATATGGAGACAAGAGGATAACAGAGTTGGAACTATGGCACAAATATTGATATATTTAGTTTGTGATGTGTGTGAACACACTAGGACCGCCGGGGCACTTTTTTCCCTCTTTAGGAGGTTTTTTTCCCCCAGCTTGTATATATGCCTATTGCCCTAATGGACTACTTATCTTTGTACATTCTCTAGTAATACATTTAGTATTGCGTATTGTGCTCCAAGCTTCTTCTTCTTCCTTGTGTTGTTCGCGTGCTTCTGCAGACGTCTAACTCCAACAATTGGTATTAGAGCAGGTCGTCGCTTCATCTAGGGCGCCATCGACACTCCTCCGTTTGCAGTCTGCGAATTGCACGAATTTTGGTGAGCATACTCAACGTGTTTCCGAGATCAAAACAGCTTTGCTATGTGGTGCCGAAATCAAGATCGGAGCCGTTTCGGCCTCCGAACGCACTATCATAGTGCTTCTACAGGCTATTTCGTCTTTTTGTGCCAAAGGTATATACCAGTTTCTATTCACCAGTATAAGCGTCTCAAAGTTTGCTATAGGTCTAGCAGAATTCGTCTGGGCAGTTCTGTTCAACTTTTTGAGATACACTCAATTTTTTGCATCAAGATATTTTAGTCACCAGCCATGGCTGAAATCAGTGATGTATTCTGTATGTTGGCTGTTGAGGATAAGTTGGATGGTACCAAATACCCATTATGGGCTTATATGATGCGACATGTGTTGGTTGCAAAAGGATTGTGGAACATTGTACAGGGTATCGAAAAACTTCCTATCACACCTGCAACTGTTACAACTGCAGGTACTGAAGCTGATGCAGAAGGTGTCAAAGATGATGATATTTTGCATATTCCTGTTCGTGCTGCGGTTTCTGCTGCACCTACTGTAGAGCAGATTCGCTGGGATGGCTGAGATACCCAGGTACATGCATTGATAGCTTTGTCTATCAAACGTGCCATTATTCCTCACATTCGCTCTTGCAGAAAAGCTAAGGATGCTTGGGATACACTTACCACATTGTACCAAGCTAGGAATGAGGCTCGTGTTGCTTACCTCCGAAAACAGTTGGAGAGTGAGCACATGAATGAAGGTGATTCTATGGATAGATTCCTAACGAAGATCAAAGACTTGAAGGAACAGTTGATTTCTGCTGATGAGGTTATACGAGATAGCTCACTTGTGCAGACCGTTCTGAATGGTCTTCCTGATTCATATAAGAGTTTTGCTTCTACTCTTCGGTTGATGATGAAAGGCAATCCAAATGCCTTATCATTTGAGGAGTTAGTCTCTGTTCTGTTGCAAGAAGATCAGTCTAGGCAGAACAGGTCCATTATGCGAGTTGCAGATTGAGCTTTCCTGGCTAGTCAGAAGGGCAAAGGAAAATGGAGCTCTTCAACTAGTAAGCAAAAATCTGCTAATTTTGCATATTTGAAGAAGGAAGATAAAGATGAGAAGAAATCAGAAAAGCAGAAATTGTTTTGTAAGTACTGTAAAGGGAATGATCATATCATAAAGAACTGTCCAAAAGTGGCTGCTAAAGAGGCAAAGAAGAAAGAGGCTGGAATGGTTGTTGCAGAGGCCTCTACACCAAAAACAGAGTCTGCTAATCTTGTGCAGGAAGAAGAATGGGCGTTTACTACCGTCTGCAGTTTTGACCCATCGTCTCATGAGCAGTGCATGTCTGTAGTAGACTCAAATGTTTGGTATTTTGACAGTGGGGCGACGAAACATATTACCTCGCAGTGCAGTTTCTTCTCTTCACTTGAGCCTGCCCCTATAGGGAATACTGTTACATGTGCCAACAACTCCTCTTATCCTGTTATGGGAGTTGGTAAGATCATTTTGACTACTGCCAATGGTAGTTCTTTTACTTTGTCAGATGCTTTATTTGTGCTAGGGATCAAGAAGAACCTGTTATCAATTTTTGCATTAGCCAAGATTGGTTTGGTTGTGAAATTTGTTGATGACAGGTGTACAATTCATGATCTGTCAAATGGCGATGTGATTATTGCTTCTGGCATTTTATGTCATGGGTTGTATAAGCTCATAGACTATGAAAGATCTGTAAATGATTTGGCATGTGCAATAAATGATTCTCACGCTATGTCAGATGCAAAGCTTTGGCATGCACACTTTGGCCATTTGAATTTTGCTAGTTTGCTACGCCTGCAGAAATCTAAAATGGTGTCCTCTTTGCCCAAACTTGAGGCACCTGGGAAACATGTTTGTGAAGGCTATATTTTGGGCAAAATGCAGCGTTCGTCCTTTCCAAAAGATGGTTCAGTTCGGGCTACGCAAAAATTGCAGCTTGTACATACTGATGTCTGTGGTCCTATGTAGACACCTTCTTTTGGGAGTTATCTTTACTTCGTGACTTTCATCGATGATTTTTCCAGGCATGCATGGGTATATCCATTGAAGGAAAAGTCCGAAGCGTTCATGTGCTTCAAACAGTTTTTGGTTTTGGTTGAAAATCTGTCAGCATGTAAAATGGGCACCCTCCGTTTTGATCAAGGGGGGGAATATATGTCTTCTGATTTTAATGCCTTTCTGGCTGAACGTGGGATAAAACACCAGTGTACAGTGCCATATACACCTCAACAGAATGGAGTTGCTGAACGAAAGAACAGGTCACTCATGGAGATGGCGAGGTGTATGGTCAAGAGTCAGGCTTTACCACATAGTTTCTAGCTTGAGGCTGTCATGTGTGCAGCATATGTACTGAACAGGCACCAAAGTGCTGCAGTCTATCACTCCATATGAGGCTTGGCATGACCGCAAGCCATCAGTTGCTCATCTGCGTGTTTTTGGTTGTTTGGCATATGCATTAGTGCCTGACATCGCAGAAAGTTGGATGATAAAGCAGTAAAATGTATTTTTGTTGGATACAGTTCTGAAAGTAAAGGCTATCGTCTGTATCATCCATAAACTAAACGCATTCTGGTTAGCCGTGATGTTGTTTTTGTGGAAGATGCTATTCAACCATTGCTTTCATGTACTAAGGAGACATCTGTTAGCTCCAAAGACATGTATGATACTTTGCTGCCTCTTTTTACAGGTGGACAGTCTAGTGTTGGTCCTAATGAGGCAACTTCTCAACCTTTGCAGGTTTCATGTGATGATGGAGATCATTCCATTTCTGATGCAGATTTACATGATGCACTAGTTGATGAAAGAGCTGATATTGAGCAGGCAAAAACTATGCCAAAATGGCTCGTGCACACTTTGCGTGACAGCAAATTAGATGCACCTTTGTCATATCATACTCGTTGAGGCTCTCATAGTGCCTCTTTTGCATCAGATTGCAATGCTATGGCTGCATCTAGTCTCTGTGATGAGAATGAGCCTGTTTCGTTTGATGAAGCACAAAATTCAAAAAATTGGAGGGTATACAAGCTGAAGCGTAAACCTAATGGTACAAGGTACAAGGCTAGGCTTGTTGCAAAGGGTTATGCGCAGGAAAGAGGCATTGATTTTGATGAGACCTTTGCACCTACATGCCGTATGACTACTATTCAGAGCATTTGTGCACTTGCAGCCCATCATGGTTGGAATGTACATCAGTTGGACATTAAAACTGCATTTCTGAATGGTGACTTGCATGAAGAAGTGTATGTTTTTCAGCCCCGTGGCTTTGTGCAGAAAGGGCATGAAAACCAGGTGTGCAGGTTAAAAAAGGCATTATATGCTTTAAAGCAAGCACCACGTGCTTGGTATGAGAAGATACATGCCTATCTGATTGCACATGGTTTTGAGAACAGTCCAATTGAAAGCCCCTTATATGTTAAGCGTGCTAATAATGTGCTTCTGATCATTGTTGTCTATGTTGATGACATGCTGCTCACTGGTCCTATTGAGAAGCATATTGCTGATTTTAAGGCTGATTTGCATGCCTCATTTGAGATGCCTGATTTGGGGCATTTGCATCACTATTTAGGCATTCAGTTTATGCAAGTTGATGGTGGAATGGCTTTGTGTCAAACGAAATATATTGACACATTATTGCAGCGTTTTGGCCTTGAAGACTGTAAGCCTATTGCCACTCCTATGGAGACAGGTTTATGTTTGAGTCTTCATGATGCTGGAGATGCATTTGATGCTGTTCTCTATCAGCAGGCTGTTGGATGCTTGATTTACTTATGCATTACTCGGCCAGATATTTAGTTTGCTGTCGCACAGATGAGCAGGTTTATGCATTGCCCAGGAGTCAAGCATTGGCTGGCAGTTAAGCGCATCTTTTGCTATTTGAGTGGTACTCGGCTACTTGGGTTGTTTAATCCCAAGGGGGGATCACTACCACCAGATTTGCATGCTTTTTCTAACTTTGATTGGGCTGGTTGCTATGACACTCGTGTGTCCACTAGTGGCTTTTGCTTCATGCTTGGTAGCTCATGTATATCTTGGTTGAGCAAGAAGCAGCCTACTGTGGCCACTTCCAGTTGAGGCTGAGTATAGGGCACCTTTCACAGCAACTGTTGAGTGTGTGTGGCTCAGACTCCTTATGGCTGATTTGGGTGTTGGTCAGACTTCTGCCACCACCATCTTCACTGACAGTCAGAGCGCATTGGCAGTTGCGAGGAACCCTGTGTTCCATGCTCGCACTAAGCACATTGAGGTGCATTATCACTATGTCAGGGAGAGGTTCTCTGCTGGGGAGATCAGCTTGGCATATGTGCCCATGTAGGAGAACATTGCAGACCTTTTCACGAAGGCTCTGCCTAGGGAGAAGTTTGAAGCTTTCCGCAAAGCTTTGGGCTTACTTCCTTTTGTGGAGTGATTTCCACATAGCTTGGCACTTCCTTATACATGAGTGCCAGCTCCTTCTTCACCACATCACTTCCAGGGGGGATTTGTTGATATATTAGGTAGTGATGTGTGTGAACACACTAGGACCGCCGGGGCACTTTTTTCCCTCTTTAGGAGGTTTTTTTTCCCCCAGCTTGTATATACGCATATTGCCCTAATGGGCTACTTATCTTTGTACATTCTCTAGTAATACATTCAGTATTGCGTGTTGTGCTCCAAGCTTCTTCTTCTTCCTTGTGCTGTTTGCGTGCTTCCGTAGACGTCTAACTCCAACAACAAAGGAATAGGTCACATCAACTTACAGAAGCTCAAGGACATGCAAAGAGGCCTACCAAATTTTACATCTAAAATGTTGCATGAAATTTGTGTAGCTTGCCAACAAGGAAAACAATCAAGGTTGCCCTTCAAGACGAGTATCTATGTGATTGCAAACAAATGTTTTAGACCTCATTAACACAAATGTTTGGGGTCCAACAAGAGAAGCATCCATTGCTACAAATAGTTATTTTATAACCTTCATTGATGACTTTTCAAGAAAAGTATGGTTGTATTGCATTGGGAACAAATTAGATGTGTTCCACTACTTCAAGCAATTCAAGGCACAAGTGGAGAAGGAGTTTGACAAGTTTATAAAAAATTTGAGATTGGATGGAGGGGAAGAGTACTTCTCCTATGATTTTTTTGAAATTTTTCAAGTGAATGGCATCAAAAGACAATTTACATGCAGGTATACCCCTCAACAAAATGGGGTAGCAAAGAGAAAGAATAGACAGATAACAGAAGTACCAAGGTATATGCTCAATGAAATGAATGTGCCACATTGTTATTGGGGAGAGGCTACATATATACATAATGAATAGATGTTCTACATTAGGTATACATCATTTAACCCTTGAAGAAGCATGGGTCGAAGAAAACCTTGCATTTCACATCTTAGAATCTTTGGTTGTATATGATATGCACATGTATCAGATTGCTATGCTATGGCTACCTCTAGTCTTTATGATGAGACTGAACCTGTTTCGTTTGATGAAGCACAAAATTTTGAACATTGGATGACTGCAATGCAATCTGAATATGATGCTATAATGAAGAATGGTACTTGGTTTTTATGTGCCTTATGGCAAGAAGGCCATTGGCACAAAGTGGGTGTACAAGCTTAAGCGTAAACCTGAGGAACAGTTGACAGGTATAAGGCTAGGCTTGTTGCAAAGGGTTATGTAGAGGAAAGAGGCATTGGTTTTGATGAGACCTTTGCACCTACTTGCCGAATGACTACTGTTCGTAGCATATGTGCACTTGCATCTCATCATGGTTGGAATGTACATCAAATGGATATCAAAATAACATTTTTGAATGGTGACTTGCATGAAGAAGTATATGTTTTTCAACCTTGTGGCTTTGTGTAGAAACAACATGAGAACCAGGTGTGCAGGTTGAAGAAGGCATTATATGGTTTAAAGCAAGCACCACATGCTTCGTATGAAAAGATACATGCCTATCTGATTGCACATGGTTTTGAGAACAGTCCAACTAAAATGACCTTATATGTTAAGCGTGCTAATGATGTACTTTTGATCATTGTGGTATATGTTGATGACATGCTTACTAGTCCTCGTGACATGCATATTGCTGATTTTAAGGCTGATTTGCATGCCTCATTTGAGATGTCTGATTTGGGGCATTTGCATCACTATTTGGGCATTCAGTTTATGCACGTTGATGGTGGAATGGCTTTGTGTCAAATGAAATATATTGACACATTATTGCGGCGTTTTGGCCTTGAAGACTGTAAACCTATTGCCACTCCTATGGAAACATGTTTACGACTGAGTCTTCATGATGTTGGAGATGCATTTGATGCTCTTCTCTATCAGCAAGCTATTGGATGCTTGATTTACTTATGCATTACTCGACCAGATATTCAGTTTGTTGTCTCACAGATGAGCAGGTTTAAGCATTGCCTAGGATTCAAGCATTGGTAGGTGGTTAAACGCATCTTTCGCTACTTGAGTGGTACTCGGCTACTTGGGTTGATTTATCCCAAGGGTGGATCACTACTGCCATATTTGCATGCTTTTTTTGACTTTGATTGGGCTCGTTGCTATGAAACTCGTGTGTCCATTAGTGGCTTTTGCATCATGCTTAGTAGCTCATGTATATCTTGGTTGAGCAAGAAGCAGCCTACTGTGGCCACTTCCAGTTGTGAGGCTAAGTATAGGGCAGCTTTCATAGTGATTGTTGAGTGTGTGTGGCTTAGATGCCTTATGGCTGATTTGGGTGTTGGTCAGTCTTCTACCACCACGATCTTCACTGACAATCAGAGCGCATTGG
Source organism: Ceratopteris richardii (assembly GCA_020310875.1). Taxonomy (NCBI): domain Eukaryota; kingdom Viridiplantae; phylum Streptophyta; class Polypodiopsida; order Polypodiales; family Pteridaceae; genus Ceratopteris; species Ceratopteris richardii. The sequence continues at coordinate 91,180,549 of CM035437.1, forward strand.
CAATTGCAAGGAACCGTGTGTTCCATGCTCGCACTAAGCACATTGAGGTGCATTATCATTATGTCAGGGAGAGGTTCTTTGAAGGGGAGATCAGCTTGGCATAATGTGCCCACACACAAGAACATTGTAGACCTTTTCACAGAGGCTCTGCCTCGGGAGAAGTTTGAAGCTTTCCGCAAAGCTTTGGGCTTACTTCCTTTTGTTGAGTGATTTCCACATAGCTTGGCACTTCCTCATACATGAGTTCCAGCTCTTTGTTCACCGCATCACTCCCAAGGGGGATTTGTTGATATATTTAGGTAGTGATGTGTGTGAAAACTCTAGGACCATCGGGGCACTTTTTTCCCTCTTTATTTTTTTCCCCCGGTGTCGTAGATATTTACATCTCTACGTATCTACATCCCTACGTATTGAGTGTTTGATTAATTCAATCTAAAGAATAACTCTCTACTGAGAATGTTACAGATATATTTGCGAAGATATTTTACCGAAGCATTGGCTAGAGATAGTCATGAGAAGATTTGCAGGTTACTGAAGCTTGTACCAATATAACATTGAAGGAGGGATTGTTGGAAATCAATGATCCTATTGGTCAAAAGTGTCCAGAACTGAAGCATAGGATGGAGTCCTCATAAGAACTCTACAACAGAAGCGGCGAGCGCTCATGGTCAAAGCAAACGCCTTTCAACCTGCCCACGAGGGTTCAATCCCTGCTCAGCGCGTTCGTGGAACTTATCTTTTAAGTTGTGCTGTTGCAATAAAATTTATGGATGGACAGATCGCAATCACAGAACGCTCAAACTGATCTTGTTTTTTATTTCGCATAGCGATCAATTAGCGATCGTGAAGATCGTGGATTTATTCGCTTTTGGAGATCTGCTTTTCAAAGTACAAGAATACTATAAAAGAAGCCATAAGGCTCATTATCAAGGCATCCTTCACCAATATTCAACACAAGCTTTGGAGAGCTTGGACCTCAATAGAGGTGATGTTTCTTCTAGCACATGGGCCAGCCATGGTGCTAACTTGAAGCATGTTGAGGAGTGGTTATGGAGTTCTGCTCACATGATTGAGGAGGACATTATCTGACATTATCTGACATTATCTGACATTATCTGATCATTATCTGATATTATTTGATATCAACTCAGAGAGATCTCAAGCTTGAGTTCTGAAGCTCTTGGATTATTAGAAGCTCTTGGAGGAGGAGTTGGAGGAGGAGTTCTCACACTCTTGGAGGAGTGTTGGCACACATCTTTGTGTGGAGGTTCTGCTCACATGGTTGAGGAGGACATCATTATCTATGATGTTTTGGTAACTTGTATCTGTTTCCGTTATCTGCATTATATTTGTACGAACACATTATTATGAATTAATTGACTCTCCAATTTCCTCACATCTCTCTCGCTTCCAAACTCTCTTATGATGTGTTTGTTTTCGTTATTTGCATTATATTTGTATGGACACATTATTATGAATTAATTGTCTCTCATATGATGAGTTTCACACCTCTCTCTTATTTCCGATCTCTCTTATGATGTTAATGAATTGTACGAGTGATTTGATTCATGATCTCATCCGATTATTTGTGAGAATCTATATTTGAACTCTACCTCTTAAGTTGCCCGAAGCACCCTGCGTGTACCGTCTATTTGGAACACTAGCAGTTGGCCTGATCCACCCAACTGAGCCCTTCGCGACATTTGAACCCGACGTGAAATTGTGCCACGACATTTGAACCCGACGTGAAACTGTTCCATGGCATTTGGCAATTAGGAGGTACGATATCAAGCTCAATTCCAGGTACGCATATTTTACTTTTATGTTGCTTATATTAGTGAACAATGGGTAAAAAGGGTGTTGCAAAACACACCACACAAGACATAGGTTCTAGTGTCGAAGCATTAATTGAAAAGAAGTTTCCAGAATATGATGAACAATTCAAAGATATGGAGTCACGAATAATTGCATCCATAGATGAGAAACTTTCCTCAAAAATTGAGCCATTAACTTCATATATCTCAATGATGACTTCAATATTGGGGAAAACGAACGAACTTATGAAATCATTAAATACACAATTTAATCAAGAATTTGTGAATTTAGAAGGAGCTATTCACTATGAACTTTCAAATTTGATAAAGAGTATGGAAAATCTATCTAATCATGTGAAAGAACTTGCAACATCGGAAAGTATTAGCTGTGAAATTTCAAGTTTGAAAGAAAATATTGAAATTCTAACCAATCAAGTAAAAGAAATTACCACATGTAAGTGTAAATATGATCATCAAGTACAAAGCTTGTCTACTCAAGTTTTTGATAAAAGATATTCATCTGACCATAGAAGATCTACCCCTAAGGCCACATATAGAAGATTAAATAGACCTATAAGATGCTTTTGGTGTGATCAATTTGGCCATATGTTTTGGAATTGTAATGCATATGAGAATGCTTGTAGACTTAAATTAGTCACTGAAGTTGATGAGAAAATTTATAAATACCATGATCACTCGACTTTGCACTTGAACTTAGGAAGAGGTGGAATTAAAGAATATTTTGATCAAACAAAAACTAAGCCAAAATCATTCAGAAAACAATGGAAACCAAAGAGATACAATGATAAGAAATCTTCTGAACAAGAAACTATGATAGAAATTGAGAATCAAGTTAAATGTTCTGAAGAAAAGAAAAGTCAACAAATCAAGTTGGATAAACAAAAAGTTGAACAAATTTTGCAAGAAAGATTAGAAGAGAATGAGGAAGAATTTGAAAAGTCTATACAATTGAAAAAGAAATATGACAAATATTATGTACTATGTGATCCAAAGTTTCTAGAAAATGACAAATTATTTGATCAAGAAAAGGTTAAGAACTTGAAAGTTCAATTGAGCCATGATATTAACGATGAACAATCTATTCAAAGTGAACATGAAAATATCAATGAAATTGATGAGAATACAAACAATGATAATAGTATTAAAGAAAAGGAAAAACAATGGATTGAAAATGCTATCAAACAAATTGAACAAAATATTAAAAATTCATCAAAGTCTTCTAAACCTTTATCTTTGCCAAAAAGAACAGGTTGAAGAGGATGAACAGGTGCTTATAATTGAAGACCAACCATGAAGAGATCCAAAGATAGGAGATGATGAGTGAAATTGTAGTAAGGATGAATTGTAAAGCATGTTTTTAGATACTAACTTTGATGTTTTTTATGAGACAGGTACATGCTTCTTCAAATTTATCTTTGATGATAATGATGATCGAGATTATTGAGAGTGTTTGAGTGATTTGAAAGAATTATTTTATTGAAGAGTGAGAATTGAGTGTTGACTTTAATGCATTTTTAGTCTTCTTTTCTTACTCTCCATTATTTGCACCATATTGAGTCTATTTTGCACTCAGAGTATGCATAAACCAATGTATATACACACATGTTTATTTCTTTAGCCTGCACAATCTACTTGCACTTGTTATTATTAAAAAAGGATGATATCCAATTTAAAAATCAAATATCAAAAGTTATGAAGAACCTCATCATCGATATCCTTTTACCCCTTTTGCACCATGATTTTGGAACAATGCACTTAAAGTATGCATGGTAGGGTCTCACTACATGACCTTGCATCTAGGCACATTTTGAGCTTTACCCATGCACTTTGAGTGATTGTAAGGATTGATGTATACACACATTGATATGTATGGGAGTGAGCGCACAAGCTTCATCAGCAAATGCTTTTACCCTGATACTTGCACCATGTTTGTTTACTTATGCACCTAAAGTATGCATGATAGGGTCTCATTACATGGCCTTGCATCAAGGCACAGTTTTGACATTTACCCATGCACTTTGAGTGATTGTAAGGATTGTTGTATATATACATTGATATGTATGTGAGTGAGAGCACATGCTTTGTCTACAAATGCCAATTACCTTATCTTTTGCACCATATTTTGACCATGCATTTTCAAAGTATGCAGTTGATTGGGCTACATTGTATGGCCTTGCATAGGCACAATGCTTATCTTCCCATGCACTTGACAAATGTTTTCAAAATTCAATGTTCTATGAAATGTCAGATTATGTTTGAAGCAGAAAGAAGATTTGAAGATTGGCCCATCAAGGATGATGTGCAAGTTTAGTAGGGGCGAATGTCGTAGAGATTTACATCTCTACGTATCCAGTTTTTGATTAATTCAATCTAAAGAATAACTCTCTACTGAGAATGTTGCAGATATATTTGCCAAGATATTTTATCGAAGCATTGGCTAGAAATAGTCATAAGAAGATTTGCGGATTATTGAAGATTGTACCATTATTGAAGGGCGGATTATTGGAGTCAATGTCCAATTATCAAGTCAGCAGATCACTTGCTCATCTTATGTGTTAGCAAAAGGCATATGAAACCCATGTTTAATTGTTCCATGTGAACCTGAAATCTTTATAGTGTGAAACCATTCTTTAGAAACTAAAAGAAAACAAAACAAAAGTGAAGCGAACGTTTCAAAATCATTCGCTATTTTTTAATCTAAAAGCAATCGTTATTTTCAAGCAAAGCAATTAGCGATGAAGTCCGAAAAGCTAGAAATAGCGATCGCTATTTTGAGAAGAAGAAAGCTGATTTTCGTGATTTTTTTTGCTATGGGTTTTGGAGAAGGGAAAATACTATATATGAACACTTGGCCTCATTGTTAAGGCATCATCTTATCAATCATCTCGACATGAACTGAAGATTATCTGAAGATTATCTGAAGCTCTTGGAGGAGGAGTTGGAGGAGGAGTTCTCACACTCTTGAGGAGTGTTGGCACACATCTTGGTGTGGAGGTTCTGCTCACATGATTGAGGAGGACATCATGATCTATGATGTTTTGGTAACTTGTATCTGTTTCCGTTATCTGCATTATATTTGTACGAACACATTATTATGAATTAATTGACTCTCCAATTTCCTCACATCTCTCTCGTTATCTACATTATATTTGTACGAACACATTATTATGAATTAATTGGCTCTCCAATTTCATCACATCTCTCTTATTTCCAAACTCTCTTATGATGATGTTAATGAATTGTACGTGTGATTTGAGTTATGATTTCATCTGATTATCTGTGAGCGTCTATATTTGAATTCTACCTCTTAAGTTGCCCGAAGCACCCTGTGTGTACCGTCTATTTGGAACACTAGCAGTTGGCCTGATCCACCCAACTGAGCCTTCGCGACAAGTGAACCCGACGTGAAATTGTACCTTCGCGACATGTGAACATGACGTGAAATTGTTCTCCGACAAGTGAAGCTGACGTGAAATTGTTCCCAACGACATTTGAACCCGACGTGAAATTGTGCCACGACATTTGAACCCGACGTGAAACTGTTCCACGGCATTTGGCAATTAGGAGGTACGATATCAAGCTCAATTCCAGGTACACATATTTTACTTTTACGTTGCTTATATTAGTGAACAATGGGTAAAAAGGGTGTTGCAAAACACACCACACAAGACATAGGTTCTAGTGTGGAAGCATTAATTGAAAAGAAGTTTCCAGAATATGATGAACAATTCAAAGATATGGAGTCACGAATAATTGCATCCATAGATGATAAACTTTCCTCAAAAATTGAGCCATTAACTTCATATATCTCAATGATGACTTCAATTTTGGGGAAAACGAACGAACTTATGAAATCATTAAATACACAATTTAATCAAGAATTTGTGAATTTAGAAGGAGCTGTTCACTATGAACTTTCAAATTTGATAAAGAGTATGGAAAATCTATCTAATCATGTGAAAGAACTTGCAACATCGGAAAGTATTAGCTGTGAAATTTCAAGTTTGAAAGAAAATATTGAAATTCTAACCAATCAAGTAAAAGAAATTACCACATGTAAGTGTAAATATGATCATCAAGTACAAAGCTTGTCTACTCAAGTTTTTGATAAAAGACATTCGTCTGACCATAGAAGATCCATCCCTAGAGCTACTTATAGAAGATTAAATCAACTTATAAGATGCTTTTGGTGTGATCAATTTGGCCATATGTTTTGGAATTGTAATGCATATGAGAATGCTTGTAAACTTAAATTGGTCACTGAAGTTGATAAGAAAATTTATAAATACCATGATCACTCGACATTGCACTTGAACTTAGGAAGAGGTGGAATGAAAGAATATTTTGATCAAACAAAAACTAAGCCAGAATCCTTTAGAAAACAATGGAAACCAAAGAGACACGATGACAAGAAGTCTTTTGAACAAGAAACTATGATAGAAATTGAGAATCAAGTTAAATGTTTTGAAGAAAAGAAAAGTGAACAAATCAAGTTGGATAAACAAAAGGTTGAACAAATTTTGCAAGAAAGATTGGAAGAGGATGAACAAGAATATGAAAAGTTGATACAATTGAAAAAGAAATATGACAAATATTATGTACTATGTGATCCAAAGTTTCTAGAAAATGACAAATTATTTGATCAAGAAAAGGTTAAGAACTTGAAAGTTCAATTGAGCCATGATATTAACGATGAACAATCTATTCAAAGTGAACATGAAAATATCAATGAAATTGATGAGAGTACAAACAATGATAATAGTATTAAAGAAAAGGAAAAACAATGGATTGAAAATGCTATCAAACAAATTGAACAAAATATTAAAAATTCATCAAAGTCTTCTAAACCTTTATCTTTGCAGAAAAGAATAGGTTGAAGAGGATGAACAGGTGCTTATAACTGAAGACCAACCATGAAGAGATCCAAAGATAGGAGATGATGAGTGAAATTGTAGTAAGGATGAATTGTAAAGCATGTTTTTTGATACTAACTTTGATGCTTTTCATGAGACATGAACACGCTTCTTCAAAATTATCTTTGATGATAATGATGCTTGAGATTAGTGAGAGTGTTTGAGTGAATTGAGAGGATTATTTGATTGAAGAGTGAGAATTGAGTGTTGACTTTAATGCATTTTTAGTCTTCTTTTCTTACTCTCCATTATTTGCACCATATTGAGTCTATTCTGCACTCAGAGTATGCATAAACCAATGTATATGCACACATGTTTATTTCTTTAGCCTGCACAATCTACTTGCACTTGTAAACAAATTAATAAAGGATGACATCCAATTTAAAAAGCAGATATCAAAAATTCTCAAGAACCTCATCATCGACTTCCTCTTACCCCTTTTCCACCATGATTTTTTGGAACAATGCACTTAAAGTATGCATGGTAGGGTCTCACTACATGACCTTGCATTTAGGCACGTATTGAGATTAACCTATGCACACAGAGTGATTGTAAGGATTGATGTATATATGTATGTGAGTGAGGGCACAAGCTTCATCATCAAATGCCTTTTACCCTGATACTTGCACCATGTTTGTTTACCTATGCACCTAAAGTAAGCATGATAGGGTCTCATTACATGACCTTGCATCAAGGCACATTTTTGAGCTTTACCCATGCACTTTGAGTGATGAAAAGGATTTATGTATAAAAACATGAAATGTATGAAAGTGAGAGCACATACCTCATTAGCGAATGCCAAATACCTTATCTTTTGCACCATGTTTTAACCATGCATTTCCAAAGTATGCAATTGATAGGGCTACATTATATGGCCTTGCATAGGCACATTTTTCATTTACCCATGCACTTTGAGTGATGGAAAGGACTTATGTATATACACATGAAATGTATGAAAGTGAGAGCACATGCTTCGTCTACAAATGCCAATTACCTTATCTTTTGCACCATACTTTTAACCATGCATTTCCAAAGTATGCAATTGATAGGGCTACATTATATGGCCTTGCATAGGCACAATCTTTTATCTTCCCATGCACTTGACAAATGTTTTCAAAATTCAATGTTCTATGAAATGTCAGATTATTTTGAAGCAGAAAAAAGATTTGAAGATTGGCCCATCAAGGATGATGTGCAAGTTTAGTAGGGGCGAATGTCGTAGAGATTTACATCTCTACGTATCAACATCCCTACGTATTGAGTGTTTGATTAATTCAATCTAAAGAATAACTCTCTACTGAGAATGTTACAGATATATTTGCGAAGATATTTTACCGAAGCATTGGCTAGAGATAGTCATGAGAAGATTTGCAGGTTACTGAAGCTTGTACCAATATAACATTGAAGGAGGGATTGTTGGAAATCAATGATCCTATTGGTCAAAAGTGTCCAGAACTGAAGCATAGGAGGGAGTCCTCATAGGAACTCTACAACAAAAGCGGCGAGCGCTCATGGTCAAAGCAAACGCCTTTCAACCTGCCCACGAGGGTTCAATCCCTGCTCAGCGCGTTCGTGGAACTTATCTTTTAAGTTGTGCTTTTGCAATAAAATTTATGGATGGACAGATCGCAATCACGGAACGCCCGAACTGATCTTGTTTTTTATTTCGCATAGCGATCAATTAGCGATCGTGAAGATCGTGGATTTATTCGCTTTTGGAGATTTTCTTTTCAAAGTACAAGAATACTATAAAAGAAGCCATAAGGCTCATTATCAAGGCATCCTTCACCAATATTCAACACAAGCTTTGGAGAGCTTGGACCTCAATAGAGGTGATGTTTCTTCTAGCACATGGGCCAGCCATGGTGCTAACTTGAAGCATGTTGAGGAGCGGTTATGGAGTTCTGCTCACATGATTGAGGAGGACATTATCTGACATTATCTGATCATTATCTGATATTATCTGATATCAACTCAGAGAGATCTCAAGCTTGAGTTCTGAAGCTCTTGGATTATCAGAAGCTCTTGGAGGAGGAGTTGGAGGAGGAGTTCTCACACTCTTGGAGGAGTGTTGGCACACATCTTTGTGTGGAGGTTCTGCTCACATGTTTGAGGAGGACATCATTATCTATGATGTTTTGGTAACTTGTATCTGTTTCCGTTATCTGCATTATATTTGTACGAACACATTATTATGAATTAATTGACTCTCCAATTTCCTCACATCTCTCTCGTTTCCAAACTCTCTTATGATGTGTTTGTTTTCGTTATTTGCATTATATTTGTATGGACACATTATTATGAATTAATTGTCTCTCATATGATGAGTTTCACACCTCTCTCTTATTTTCGATCTCTCTTATGATGTTAATGAATTGTACGAGTGATTTGATTCATGATCTCATCCGATTATTTGTGAGCATCTATATTTGAACTCTACCTCTTAAGTTGCCCGAAGCACCCTGCGTGTACCGTCTATTTGGAACACTAGCAGTTGGCCTGATCCACCCAACTGAGCCCTTCGCGACACCGGCTTGTATATATTCCTATTACCCTAACAAGCTACTTATCTTTGTACATTCTAGTGGTAATACATTTAGTATTATGTTTTGAGCTCCAAACTTCTTCTTCTTCCTTGAATTGTTCGCATGCTTTCGTAGACATTTAACTCCAACAGCATATATCGAAGCTTATACTGGCACTTTGGTACTGATGTGTATGCCAAAGCTTACATTAGCATCGGGGAAAAATGGCACCCATGTATTTGCACCGGTAGAAGCCCCGGTATATCCCTCATATGTTGTAGTATTTCGGATTTAGTTTGCTCCTTGTGGAAGAGTTGGAACAAGATGAAACCATACATCAAGGTCAATGAAGATTGGAAGTGGGCATCTGAGATCATGCAGAACAATTCTATTTGGTTTCCTATTGCGCAAATCATAGATGTTGACTTGGAGAATGTTCAAAGAACAGGAAGGTATGGAACAAAGGTTTTCGTATGAGGAAACATCTCTACAAAAAAGATAAAACACATTGGATTATATTTGAGGACATAGACCCAACTAGGAGAGTTGACTATGAAGATTGGTGCCTATAAAGGCATAGAATCAATTCTTGGGAGAACTCAAAGGCCCACCTCCTTCTTGGACATGATCCCTCGTAGATTGAAGGGTTAAGATGGATCAATGGTAACAAATTTGATGAGGTGATAAGTTTCAAGAAACATTTGAACTTGCATGTCTCCCTGAACAAAAGATGGTGCCTAAACTAGCCTCATATCGGATGGCAACTTAAGTTCGTGGATATGTGGCATCCCCTCATAGAGAACAAAATGTTGGTACTTATGTGGCAAATTCTCCAAGGGGAATTTTGACCAATTTCAAAGCTAACAAAATCTATGAGGCCCCTGAATGATGTAATTGTCGCCTCATTGGTAGAGAAGCCCTTGATCACCTCTTCTTTTCGTGCCCTAAGGTTGAGTCGATTTGGAAGGCGCTTGCTAAGACTTTGAGTTTACAAAATCAAATGAACTGGAAGCAAGCATTACCTGGAGAAGCAATAGGCTGCTCTTCCGCCTTGTTATATGTAAACTCTACTATAGGTAAGTACTCTTCCCAATTATTTTGCCTTTCATTCACATATGCTCGAAGCATATCCTCTAGGATTTAGTTAACCCTCTCTGTTTGCCCATCTGACTATGGATGCTCGGTTGTACTCATGCTAAGTTTCGTGTCCAACCTTTTGAAGGCTGCTCTCCAAAAGTGGCTAGTAAACTTCCTATCCTGATCAGAAACTATGTCTAAAGGAAGACCATATAACCAATATAGAACTAACCATATAACCAGTATAGGTTATGTACAAAAAGCCTAGCCAACTCTAGTGTCTTCACTATAGTACATGTCGAAACAGACCTAGCCATTTTGGTTAACCTATCCATAATTACCTAGACTGAGTCATGCCCTCTCTGTTTCTTAGGTAAACCGACTATAAAGTCCATAGAGATACTCTCCCACTTCCCATTAGGAATATCCAATGGGTGGAGTAGTCCTCCATTTGTCCACCTCTCAGCTTTATTGACCTGGCATTAAGTGCACTTAAGCACATACTCTAGGACATCCTTATGAAGTACAGGCCAGTAAAACTGCCTCTTAACAAGATCATAAGTCTTGTTAACTCCTGGGTGTCCCACACTAGGTGTGTCATGACACTCATACAAAATATGGAGTCTCATCTCAGAATCTCTAGGGATACACACCTTACCTTTATATAACATATATACATCACCGACACTGTAATTCTTCCACTTGAATCCTTCTTGAGTACCCTTCGATACTCCCTCCTCACTCGAAACCCCTATATCACGATACCCATTCTTTGTGGCTTCCCAAATCTCGGAATATGTGGGATCAAGCCTACATTTCCCTCTAACAAACTCAAGTAGCTCACTAGTGATCTGAGTAAAACTTAGTCCATTGAGCATAGGCATGCGGCTAAGTGAATCAGCCACTACATTAAACTTTCCCTTCCTATACCTAAGCTCATAATCAAAACTCTTGAAGGGTCTCTGACCATCCGGCCTTACAACCTTTAAGTTCTGTTTGATTAGAGATCCACTTAATGCTCTCTTGATTAAACACTATCGTAACTTTGGCACCATATAGATAATGATGCCACTTATTCAAAGCATGGACAATTCCATATAACTCCTTCTCATAGATGGAGTAATTCTTATGAGCCGGTTCTAGTCTCTTACTCTCAAAAGCTACTGGTCGACCATCCTGAACTAAAACTGCTCCTATGGCAAAATCACTCGCGTCAGTCTCAACCACAAAGGGTTTATTGGGATCTGCTATATGTAAAAGTGGACCCTTAGCAATTGCTACTTTCAATTTCTCCATACTTTGCTTCTGTACATCTCCCGAATGAAAGGATTTCCCTTTTCCTTTAAGTTGTTCTGTCATCGAGACAACAATTTTGGCATAATTCTTTCGATAGAAACCTGATAAACCTAGGAAGATCTGCAGCTCTTCCACGTTCCTTGGATATGGTGGCTCCATAATAGCCCTTAATTTTTTAGGATCCATCTGGATTCCATTCCAGGAGACTATATGCCCAAGGTATCTAACCTCTGCTTTGAAAAATTCACACTTTGACTCCTTAGCAAAGAGTGAATTTTCCCTTAGCACTTGAAATACTTTTCTTAAGTGTTCCAAGTGCTCCTCTTTTGATGCGCTATAGACAGAATATCATCCAAGAAGTATACTACAAAGTGTCCTAGATAAGACCATAATACACTATTCATGAGCTTCATGAAAGTGGTAGGAGCATTTATGAGACCAAAAGGCATGACAAAAAACTCATAGTGCCCATATCTAGTCCTAAATGCAGTCTTAGGGACATCCTTTGGCCTAATCCTAATCGGGTGATATCCTCATCTAAGGTCAAACTTGGTAAAATACCTAGCTTCATGTAGCTGATCAAATAAATCTTCCAATCTAGGCATTGGAAACCTATTTTTGATAGTTACCTTATTAAGTGCTCTATATTCTATACATAATCTCACAGAGCCATCTTTCTTTTTAACAGGAGCATTGGTGATGCCCAAGATGAGTTACTAGGTCTAATGAAGCCCTTATCTAAATAATCCTGTAATTTCCTCTCAACCTCCTCATGCTGAGAAAAACTAAGCCTATAAGGTGGCTTACAAATAGGGTTTGTGTTAGTAACTACCTCAATAGCATGGTCAATATCCCCTCTCTCAGGTGGTAGCCCTCTAGGTAAGACAATGGGAAAAACATCTCTAAACTCAAACATAAGATCTTTAAAATATTTAACCACACATTCTTGCAATAAAGAATAATAGAAAGTCGTTTCCATATTTATAGTCCTAGCATGAAAATATACATCAGATGAACTGTTTGTACAATGCTCAATATCATGACCATACAATAAAAAGATCTCATGTACATGCTCAGAAACACTAAGCCTATAAGGTGGCTTACAAATAGGGTTTGTGTTAGTAACTACCTCAATAGCATGGTCAATATCCCCTCTCGCAAGTGGTAGCCCTCTAGGTAAGACAATGGGAAAAACATCTCTAAACTCAAACATAAGATCTTTAAAATATTTAACCACACATTCTTGCAAGAAAGAATAATAGAAAGTCGTGTCCATATTTATAGTCCTAGCATGAAAATATACATCAGATGAACTGTTTGTACAATGCTCAATATCATGACCATACAATAAAAAGATCTCATGTACATGCTCAAAATGACAAAGACTATACAACTCTAATGACGAAATGAGAGGTGCACTAGGTACATCTCTCTCTCCTTGTATACAAAATTTACTTTCATTTCTTTCAAACTCAAGTGTGTTGTTTTGATAGCAGCATCTAACTGTGTCGCCCAACCCGCATAGCCACTCTCTTCCTAACACAAGGTATGTTCTCTCGATATTCATAATTTGGAAGTCTGTATGATCTGTATAATCCTGCATCTTGACTTCCAAATGGGATACCAAAGTATCCCATATCCTCTTGTCTTCCCCTTGTATCATAGATACTATGTATTTATGTGCACTGGGGTACTGGGGAGTCTTTAGTTTCTTGACCACAGCATAGTTTATAAGATTATGAGTGATAGACTCATCTATCATGACTCGCACCTTGGTCCCGTACACACTACCATGCACTTTAACTGGGTCACATGGTCCAAACTAGGATGACCACAATGACTGATTCAAACAACAGTTGTGCTCTATATCCTTGCGCATTACCTCCACTCACTTGCAGCTAGAGCTGCCATGAATAGGAAGTGGCTGCACTAGGTGGACTGCCTTTTTGCCCTCTTCAGGGGCCGTACTACTCTCTGGCCCTCTCTTCTTTTCTTCCCCCTTCTTGAATGGACATTTCCACTATGAATGGCTAGGAGACAAACACCTAAAGCACAGGTTCTCTCTTTTGGCCCTGTCAAACTGCTCTGTAGGTAACCTAGACCCTTGCGATCTTTGTTTTTTAATGAAAATTTTGTTCTTCCCCAATGGCAACTTCTTTTTAAGCTTAGTTGTGCTAAGAGGCTTGAGGGTCTGATCCGTCTCCATAAGAGTATATTGAGGAAGATTATGGTCATCATAGATCTATGCATACTTGATCGCCTCCTCAAACATCTTAGGTGCATTCCTTCTTACCTCTCTTTTGATGGCTTTATCTAAGCCTCTAAAAAACCCTCTAGTTTTATGGAAGTCATCTAAGCCCTTAAGTTTCAAAGTGATCTCCCTATAGTGGGATATGTAGACTATCAAAGGTCTACCTCTCTAGGTGATCCTATCCCACTCATCCCAATCCCTCTCCTCCTCATTCTCAGGAAGAAACTCTTTGAGGAAAAGAGTTTCAAACTAAGTCCAATTTGTAGGGATAGAGTCTTCCTCCTTGAGACTCATCCACCACTTATAAGCACGTGGGCCAAGCAAGAGACTCGCTTCTAGCACACAGTACTCTAGTGGGGTGCCCTTAAGTTGATGCAAATCATGCCACTTTTGTAAAAAAGTGTAGATTGCATCCTTGTTTCTATCTCGGTCATCCCCCGTAAAGGTAGGTGGCTTTAAGTCTTTGAGGAGGGGAACTTCCCTAGATCTCTCTCCTTTGTGCTTACTAGGAAAAGAAGGATATTTCCTAGTCATCTCTAGAGGAAGAGTAGGGGTTTCTCTTTCATTCCTAGCTAGGAAAGAGGTGATGTGAGTCTCAAGTGAGATCATTTGAGACTTAAGCTGCTGAATGAGAGATGTAATGCTACCTATCTCTCTCTCTAGCCTAAGGGTCTGTTCTGTCAAGTGTGCAAATTGTTCATGAGTCCAAACTCATCCAAAAGTTCCTCATAAGTATATTCTTCTTGTTGAGGCTCTCTTTCTTCTAGTTTTTCTTCTATTTCTTGCCCCATTTCTACCTCTTCCATTCTAAAATCAAGATCCTCTAGTTGCTCTTTGGATGGAGAAGTGTGTTCCACTATTTCTTTCCCTTTGGACTCCATGTTTCACTCCCCCCCTCGTTTGCTAACTAAAGTATGTGAGAAGAATGGAAGTAAACCTTGAATATGCAAGAAGAAGAGAAATATATCACAAGAGCCATTCCCTGGTAATAAATGAAGTTGCAGAAGCGAAATCCAAGTGATCTTTGAAGCTTGAGGTCGTTGAACTTCAATCCTTGCTAGGCCCAAACAAAAATTTGAAATGTCCGATTGGTCCGAGGAGGTTCTAATCACCAAAAACCAACAAGAACAATGCCAAAATCATGTAGCCAAAGCCACAATTGGGCAAACTGAGTGAAATTGAAGCACTTTTGAAATTTGACAGTCCTCGCCAGTCCAAGAGATGTAGTCCAGCACCTGTACTTCAAATATATAAAGCTATCCCAAGTGAAAAAAGTAGATTTGGATGCCAAATGATGAAAAACTAGGCCCAAGTGGCTGCCTAGTTCCTACTGAAGCACTGCAGAGAGATTTTGGTTGACCAAATCTTGTCCAAATCAAACATTGATTGTTTTTTAGAAAAGTTTAGGATTATAGCTTCATAACCTGATAAAAATTTCTGAAATCAAACACGTATGACCAAGCTATGGTGCAGAGAAGACGGATATGTCATGGGTAGGAAGTGGAAAGGCTAATCTTCATGAAGTACAGACTTTGGAAGCTCAAAACTGAGGAATTGATGCCTTTTTGAACAAGCTAATGACCCAACACCCAAGTCCACAACCCAATATACATGTGTGCATCATTATTTTTCCAAAGCCTTGATCCAAAGCATCTTTTTCCTCCCCCCAATTCTAAAAGAAACTCGATTTTAATGGACTGCTTTACCTTCTCCTTCTCCACAAATTTGGAGCTTGCAGTCGTTTGAGGCAAGGGAACTAATCCCATATTGCATTTTTGCAGCAGCAAATTTGCACTATAAAAGAAGTGCTCACCTCATGGAGTCTTTATCCTAGAGGAAGGATAGAGGGAGATGCCTTATGGACTGACTGAACTCAGTGGAGTCCTCTACTACATGCATGTGCACCTGTTGTTGGGCTCCTTCGTGGGCTGTTATTGGCTCCTTCGTGGGCCTGTTGATGCCTCGATACGTGTGTACCTCTGCTCCGATACCACTGTAGCATTCAATTCATGATGATGCCCTCCATTTTAGTGGGCTCATCAACTCTGCACGCCAAACCAAGACCCTAGTTCATTGATCATCAAAATCATAACATGGAGTTCGAAGATGTTCTGCCGCCCAACCACATGGAATCCTCTATTTCTCTCTCTCTCTCATTCATTTCCCATAAAGTGCAATGCTCCATGCATCTCATATGACTGCCACTTGGCACTCATGGGAGTATCATACCCAACATGTATAAGAGGAGGTTCTCACCTCTAAGTTATAACTCATATATGATACTCCATGT
This sequence comes from Ceratopteris richardii, assembly GCA_020310875.1. NCBI lineage: Eukaryota > Viridiplantae > Streptophyta > Polypodiopsida > Polypodiales > Pteridaceae > Ceratopteris > Ceratopteris richardii. The sequence continues at coordinate 91,196,736 of CM035437.1, forward strand.
GACATTTGGGGGGGCATATGGAGTATGGTTTCTCTTGGAAGTTGCCCTAGGACTTCTTTTCCTTCTTCTTCTGACTTCCCTAAAGCTGTCTGAGTCAGTTTTTGGGTCCGGTAGGATGGTAATTGGTTTAAACCAATTCTAGTTTGAAAAGCTAGAGAACTCCATAGAAGATCAGAGCCATCGATGGATAAGCACTTCCTTTGGTGCCCCCTTTCGATTCACGCTTGTCTCTATGTATGCCCCAAATGGGGAGTTGGAGAGACACGACACCTAGGCCTCCTTGGACTCGCTCCCCTACAATGTACTAATTAGGGGTGACTTCAACATGGTGGACGACCCTAGAGGCAGATGGAACAACAAGGGCCAGGTCATTGCCAATCGTGAGAAAGAAACTTGGGACAAAATCAAACTGCACTTAGATCTAGTCGAATTCAAAGACTCAAAGGGCTTTTCATGGTCAAATCTCCAAGCGGGTGAGGACTTGAGGAAAGCTAGACTAGATAGAAGCTACATTGCTCATAACATTATTCATCAATGGGGTCGTCCTTCCATGTCGCAACACACTGACCTAGTCATCTCTAATCAATACCCAATCATTATCGCTTTCCAACCTCTCACCAAAACCCATAAGTCTCCTTGGTTCCATGTCTTCTCGACCTCCTTCTCTCTCCCCTCCATCCATCAAGAAATTTTTGAAGTGTCGAAGGAGGCGTTCGCCTCTTGCTATCCCCAACCAAGGGATGGAGATGCGCAGTCGAAAAGTCAAGGTAGATCATGATAAGAGCTAGGAAGATGCTCCTGACTATTCGGCATGCTCGTAGAGCATCTTGCTTCCAAATTTTCTACAAATCCTTCCCTTACTTTCATTCCAAATGGCATATGAATAGCAATGTTTGAGACAATCCATTTTTTAGCAAAAATGCTTTAAATTATAAATATGGAAAAAAAATACAAGAATCAATAGGGGTTGTCCCCTCACTGATGGGAAGTAACATGGATGCGACATCAATGGGCAAGGTCTCGAGAGCATCTCTAGAGCTTTTTGGGATTAAACCTCTAGTTTTCACCCTTTGTGGAGAGGACATTTTGGCAAAACAAGAAGAGCGGAAGAGGATTTGCCTCATTGGATAGATGTTTGGTCCTTAGCTTCCTCTTGAATCCCTTTGAAAAGGGTTTTGTAAGGAGTGGTTTCTTGATGGACTAGTAGTCACTAAGTCTCAATTTCTACCACCAAACCACGTGCTTCTGATTTTTGAAAATGAGGAAATGTCCTTCCAAGCCTTGCAAGTTGGTGCTTGGGAGTTGTGGCACACAATGTTATGCCTATTCAAGTGGTTCCCAGATTCATCCCAAATAGGTCAAAACTACCACCATATCTGCTATGGATGGAACTTTCCTACTTCCTTTACGGATTTACTGGGAAGATTGTTATGCACATCAACTGACCATTGGCCTCTAAGGAAGATCTCAATCATTTCATCTATGAAGGTGTAGCATACGTGTTCAATGTGAGATGGCACCTATAGATTTGCACTGAAGCATATCTTAACTTGGATCTACCCTCCAAAATCATCATTAACTTTGGTGAGGAAAAGCCTCTCAAACAAGTTGTCTACAAAAAATTTCCTAACGTGTGCTTTCAATGTGGGGCATAAGGCCATAGGATCAAAGATTTCCCATTGAGACAAAAAACATTGAGGATGAACCAAGATAAGGAAAATGCTCAAGTTAGAGTTAACAAAGTCATTATGACCCAACGAGATGGTGCATGTGCTCTCAAGACCATTTAATGGGAATTAGAGAAAGTTAAGGGAATTCAATTTCTCGAGAATCACTCTAAATCCTTCACAAAAGTGAAGCATAGAAGGACAAGAATCCCCAAACTTTATTTTGGGATGAGACCCTCTCACTCGGTCCCTAAAACAAATATCTTTTGTAATCTAGAAATTGAGGTCAAACGTTAAGACTACTCACGTGAAATGAATCAGCTATTGACTTCCAATGATGAGGAAACCCCATAGATATTTTCCACAAGCAAGAAATGCAATCAAGAAGGGCACATTACTAGCAAAGAGGATGGATTCACCATGAGAAAAGGAGATAACCCCAATAGAAAAAGTTTGATCATTGGATCTACAATTCTTGACCTAGTTTTGGAATCTATAGTGTTGGTGGTGTCTCAAAAAGGGAAACATCAAATAGGGTTCCCTTGGAAGAGTCCCCTCAAGGGATGCCTTTTATGTGAGGATCCTTTGACCTCAAGAAGAAGACACAAAGAGAAAAAAAAGAAGAAGAGGGACAAGCCCTTGTCTAGCAAAGATCTTTGCCCTCATAAATGATTGTTGTTTCTTTCAAGATCTGAGGGCTAATAGGCCCCTCAAGAATGACCATGATTAGTCAATGACTTTGAGATACAAATATTAACCCAACCTTCATATGACTTCAAGAGATCACAACTGATGGTGATGAACTTCATAAGAGAATTAAAAGTGTTTTGGCTTCTCATTTGTGGTGAAATCTCATTTGTGGTTCACCATACAATACCTGAGGAGGAGCAATGGCATGGCTATAGGCAAGTCAAGCTCATCCAACACTCTTTCATGGTAGATTCCTTGGTGAACCCGAACCATTAGTGGGTTGTTTCTTCCTTTGAGGTCCCTCTCAACTTCACCATCACTTTAGTGTATGCACCTCATCTTGACTTGAAAAGACTAGCTAAAGATTCTTGACTTGAAAAGACTGGCTACTTGGAAGTCTTTGGACTCTCTACCCTTGGGGGCCATCCTATGTAAGGAATTTAGTATGATGGAAGTTTTGTCTGTAGATGGGACCAAAGAGGGTGGATTATTGATGGTGTTGAGAAACATCGAGCACTAATTTGCAAAAGGCTACACTTGATAAAAATATAACACATCATATCATTGATAAGCTAGGTCCACATCCTTCTCTAATTGTGTGACTTAGTTTTGTCGGATCACTATCTAGAGGTTCTTACCTTTAATCCACAATTAAGACATGGGAAAGCTCCTAGGTTTCATGCTGATTCTTCAACCCTCTACCTTCCTCTGGTTCAACATGTGATCACCTTGACCTCGAATGAGGTCTTTGGCACCCATACCTCTTTGGCCAAGAGTTGGAAGTTGGATTTGAAGCAGACCCAATATTTCTTTAACAATGCTCAAAAGGACACTCAAAGTATTCGACATGTCAAAAAAAGAAAATCTTTATCATAGGCTCCCAAATCTTGAGTTTGAAGTCAATAAAGGTAAATCCCACCTCCAATTTGGACTCCATAAATTTAGAAGCAAGCTTAGATACAAAGAGGAAATTCAAATGAGAAATCTTTAGATTTACTTTAAAGATTGGTGGTCACGGAAAGTAGACAAACTCACAAAAGAAATGTGCAAACTCCTGAAGAAGAAACACCACAAGGAAGATATCACATAGGTGATTGACAAGCACAGGGTGGAATGCACTAACAATAAAGAGACTATTGTACTAACTTTCAACCACTTCACTCAATGTCTAGGGGTGTTCACTCTGCTTTCCTCTCAAAGGCATGATTTTATGGCCACCATCTCTAGAATTAGAACCAAAAGAACTCCACAAAGTATAATGCATCTTCTTGATTCCCCCCCCCCCCATCACGGACACAGAGAATTTAGAAGCTATTGATTCTTTACCCAATGGTAAAAGGCCAGGTCTGGAGAATCTCACCAATTAGTTATTGAAAGCATTCAAGCATGTTTTGGTGATCTCATTACCGTTAGTCCGGCAAGAAGCCCGATGTTTTGGCACTTTGCTTAACTATCTGAATGAAAATATGATTAAGTTGATTAAAAAAAAAGGAAGTAGAAACAAGATTGAAAATTAGCAGCCTATCACTATGTTGGAAACTGGTTGTATGAGCTTCATGAAGGCTCTCGCTAAGCGTATAACTTATCTTTGTTCCTGTATAAATGAGTATCAAAAAAGGTTCTCAAAGGTTAGATCCATCTTGGAGGCCATTATTGATGTGTGGGAAGGCCTTGACTTTCCTAAGGAGTCTTCTCAAAATTTCCTCTTCATCAAGATCAATTTTGACAAAGCTTATGATAGACTCGAGTGGGACTTTATTCTTCAATCCCTATTGTGACTCTAAATTCATCAAGATGCTCTGAATGCTTGTGGGAAATTCCTATACTTGCATCAATATCAATGGCCAACTCTCTCAACCAATCATATTAAAGCACTCTATCAGAAAGGGCCCCCTAGCTCCACTTCTCTTTGCTATTGCTACCGATTGTGTTAGTTGCTTTATCAACCATCATGCCCATCTAGGTTATATCCATGGTTTGTTGCTTTCCATAGCCAGAACCTAATGATCATGAAACTCTTTTCCAATGACACAAATGCTTTTGTGGTTGACTATGATTGACACACATCTTCATAACCTCAATAGCTAATTCAATTGTGAAAGACATCCATTTCTCCAAGACCTTCATTTCGATTCTTGAACTTTGGACAATGTCAATGCTTTCCCCATCTCTAAATATAAAAGAGGCCTCTTACTTTTTGTAGAATCTTATGGTTATGTACCTGCACCAAGTGCGTGTTTGTTTCTATACATTTATGTGGGAATCTTGGAGAGCATGCATCTCATGACCAACAAAGACTAGAAAAGGGAAATTACGTGGTGCAAGAGTAAAAGTACACTAGATATTTAGTAGAATACACGTTATGAAAATCTTTACACTTGAATTCGGATCATTGCTTTGCAGATCTATTTACATTTGTGTATGGACAGCTCTTGATACTTTTAATCTATTTTATCTTCGTCTTCATCTCCGTTCTCTCATTTTATTCATGAACCTTATCTGTTGAAGATTTTACTGAAGCCCTGATCTACCATTTGTAAAGCTTCCTTTGCATGTATTGGAGCAAAAAGGAGGTATGGATCATGTATAAGTTGAAAGCTGAGTAGCTAGATTCGATTTTATATGTCTTTCTTTGTATCGAAGCATAGTTTCACTTTCAATCCCACAAGCCCAACTTCAATTTTAAATTCCATACATTCCAATATGCATCAATGGGAATAATGGCTTATTATCTGTGATATTGGCTTTTGGCTCACAATTCTCACATATTCCTCTCAAGTTCAGATGTCTACATGCATTCAGTTGGCTAAAGTCTTGCGCTGGAGAATTGAAGATGTAAAACATGACAGATTGCATCCATTCCACACCAACAATTTTACTATGTCACTTTGTTTTGGGATTTCACAGAAATGTTGAGCTTCTCTTGAGAGGAGATTCTACGATCCTTAGGGGAAAAAGTGAATGTTGCATGAGCCTTGGATTCCTAATTTTTAGGGATTAAAAGGCTAAATCCAAGGGATTAAGGGGTCATGCTAAACCACTAGTGGTTTTTTCAAATAAAATAATATTTATATTCCATGGGAGTGTGGGGAATCTCATGCATGTGTGGCACAATCTCTATAGTCTTTTGGACCGTCCGATGCTCATCAGTCTAAGAAAAATCTAGAAATGGGGCTGATCACGATTTCTTAACCAATCTCGGCCCTTGGATGCACTCTAATATGATGAAAAACCACCTTTTGGGCTGATGGCAAATTCAGGGCCAATCTGGATCATTGGATGTGATCTGGATCCAATGGATGTTGTAGGAAAGTGTTGTGCTCTTTTTGGGGATCATTTTCAACCATCAGGTCTTGGATGGATCCAAAGGAGAGGATTGGAAGCACCCAAGATCATGGTAGATTCAAATGTAGCCATCATATTAAGGCCCCAATCCAAGGGTGCAGGTCATTTCCCTCCTTTTTCATTCATGTTTTCATTTTGGCCATTGAATATGACTAAAATCTAAGGGTCCTGGTGCAAAGGCGCCTTGACTTTTGGCACTGAATCTTATCCTTTGGATTGTCAAGGAAATCCAATAGCTATAGTTGATTTGTGACCTTTCAAAACCCTCTACAAGAATAAACCCACGATTCTTAAGCAGTTCTGGCATCTTTGACCACACAAAACCAAGTGAACCCTATGCCTAGTCTATATGATTAAGAGACTAGACTGTGTCGACCACCCTCTTCTCATTGGTCCATCACTAATCACTCCTTGATCTAAAATGCCCGTGCAAGGTTCATTTTTCCCCTAATGTAGAGTGTATTATAATAATTTCAGTTGAAGTTCTGCTACAAGTTGATTGAGGTTTCCCTCTCTTCAAAGAAAATTATGTTAATCATCCATTTTTAATTCATTTACTCCTGAAGTTCGTTGATGATTCCTTCCCTTCAAGTAAATTTATGTTAATCATCGATTTTCAACTCATTTGCTCCTAATGAATATGAAAATTTTACCACTAGTTTAGTATTATGCAAAATTGAATTCTTGAGAAGCCTTCAAAGATAAGTACAAGGGAAAATTCATATATTTTGTTGGATTTTTGCATCAAATATGCATAGAAAATTGTGCATGTCATTGAAGATGTGCTTTTGGTGAAGAGAAAAACTGGCAGCTATGAACATAAACAATTTTGATGCACTTTCTTTCTCTCCCCTTGAAAATTTTTTGAATCAAGTTTCGATAGGTGTATCTGCCTTCAATTTTTTTAATAGATATCTTAAGTGTGAATACATCACTATGGATCATTTTTGTGTTTTTGGAGATAATTCTTTATATATTTTTGCATGAAACAAGGCCACAATTAACAATAGGTTTTGTGCTTTGACTTTATGCTCGCAAGATCCTATGCTTATAGTATAGATTGGCAAGCATTACTCTATGATCCTAAGCCTTATGGTTAGAATTGTTTGATGTATGTATTAAATGCCCATTTTTGAGTTGCAAAAGATGAGATAGCCGAGTGGATAAATGAACATCATGAGAGAATGCAATAGGAGATGAAGTGGAGAGTCTCCAAAGTCATCTGCACTAGAAAAGAAATTGAAACGCAAAATAAAATATACCCAAAAGTCTTAAAATATTCCCGAGAAAGAGTTTAAGGTAGCTCTTAAACCTGTTGAAGTTGGAAGAAGCAATACTTGAAGTGGTAGATGGATGATTCATAGCAAGAAGTGGTAGACCGAGCAATGGAAAAAATGAAAGGAAGGCGGACATCTATTACATCCATCCGACTGAAAACGTTTTTGAAAATTATTGAATACTTGAAAATAAAGAGGAATTCAAGTATAATGTAGAATCCTTTTTTAATAACAAGCCAGCCTGAATTTTTAAAAATGAAGAATAGTACAAGCCTATTAAAGAGAGATACAAAGAGGGTTCATGAACCTTTCCTCATATTCATGGGGGATTCGTCTACTTTTTAGTTTGTGGTTGTGAAAGAAGAGCAATCGTGGTGTTTGAATGGAGAGAGTCTTACAATACCTAATTCTTCTCCCTATGATATCTAGGGATTTCTCTAACGACTTCTCTCTCTCTCTCTCTCTCTCTCTCTCTCCCTCCCTCTCCCTCCCTCTCTCTCTCTCTCTCTCTCACACACACACACACACACACATCTACATTGCTTACAGGGCTTCCCTTCTTGCGCCATTCCCAAGAATAATGGACCAGTTGATAGGATCTCCAAGGAGGCTCTCTTTCATTTTGATTCAGCAAGAGAGACTTCTTCACCCTCCAAATTGTCATGCTCTTAACTCTAGTGGTGTACCAAAATAGGACGCTATAGTATCTTTTCTTCTAACAACTTCAAAAAATCACGTGTAATAATGAGTTAAAAATTTGGACAAACCTTCATGCCCCATAAATACTTATACCTAGATGTTCTATAAAAAATATATTTTTTAAAAATACCCTTTTTTGTAACTCAAAATATTGGAATGATTGAATATGGTTTGAAGAAACTATTTTTTTGTAGACTTACATATGAGAAAAATGAAATATCTCCAGAGAAAAAGTATCCTCGTGTTTGAATAGATTTTCTAATGCTAATTTAAAGTCATATAATCATCTAAGACAAGTCTTGAGAATTAGAAAAATCATTTTTGTAATAAGAAATTTACTACAATATAGAGTGCTCCTTATATACTTATACATTGTAGGAGCTTTTTTATATGATATTGATGTATAAAAGCATTAAAAAGGCTAATTTTTTTCCAAAAACCATCATATAGTATCATACAAATATGCGACATCTCTTTGAATCAATAATTTTTTTACTTATCTCACAAACCACTAACAATCGCAATATTTCACTAAACAGCCATATTGCACTTTCTCGATAATAAAATTTATCCTTAAAAAAATAGCTTTTCTCAATGATATAAGGAATACAATATCAATCAAAATAACTTTATAACCATTGTAAACTAGTTTATAAAGAAAAAAATAGCATATTGACTTAAATCATGTAGCAATTGCAATATTTGATTATAAAATGACATTTTCTTAGCATAGAAAGAGAGTAGTATTGTTTAACTTGAAGAAAGAACATAGAAATTTAACTCCTAAGATTGTTGAAAAAATATTAATAGCTTTAAGATGATCAAATAGTATTTTGATAATAAAAAAGGGATCATATTCATACCAACACTTTGCAAAATAATTCATAGATGATAACACTATCACGACACATATGCGATTAATTTTATGGCATAAACCTAGTTAAAATCAGTGCAAATCTCTGATTATGGACAAAAAAGTGTTTATATATATAAAATAAGAGATTTGATGGCATTTACAACAATGAAAATTATGAGATCATGACTTTAATAAAAAATCAACACTCTCTAACATCACTATGATTTTTTTGCATCAATACTAAAATTAACATTATAAAATTGATGAATGAATCTTACTATTTCTATCCTTTAATGAAAACTATATTTTTTTGTCAACGCTTATGCTAACATGTTCCATAGTAACATTTATAAATGGTTCCTTCTAGTAAAGAAATGTTTAGAATACTTCTAGTAAAGAAATGTTTAGAATAGTGTCTATGTAGTTAGCTAATACTCTATGAAGAGATCAAGTAGTCTGTTTTGATTGAGCTAGTTGAGGCATTATACAATATCCAAATCTCTCTAAGTCTAGTTTCAATATGCAAAGTTTCATTTTCATTCTTTGCATGTACTCAGAGAAACTTAGAAAACACAAAGCCTGTGTCTAAAAAAATCAGGATCCTACGGGGATTCATTTGCTTTCATTGTGCACATAGGAGTGTTTATCCTCCAACAAACCCACCCTTGTGTAGCACATTTTGTTGAGCCAGCAGATGCAACCTATATTTAGGCTAACAACTTTTCAACATTAAAAAAAAAACTTTTAATTTTTTATTCAATTTGATCCTTTTTTTAATGCATTTCAAAATATTTATGTGAAAAAAAGGTATTCGTTCCACCATCTCTTGTGTTCACATAGGGCAATGGCACAAAAATAGAATTAACATAGTTTCACCTTCTTTTGTGAACACATGAATGATGTAACTAATTATTTTCTCAGTGTTCCATTTGAAATAGTACACTTGAGTGTTTTTTTTATTGTCTCTTCATGAAACCAACCTTGAGCTATATGAACTCCCATGTAAAGACCCTCATAGGAAAGGCAAAGAAAAATATATCAATTATTAGAAAATTTATGTTTCTCATGAATTTTGCACCTCTCTCTCAACTTTTCGATCCAAACACATGTTTAAAATTTCATTTTATGTATATGAAACAGATTACAAGTATCATATGTTCTCAACACTATAGTGCAAAGTAATTCAGTACAAAGCTAATGTTAATTTCTAAATGGCCTCCATTTGAGGCACCAACACAATATTCAATTTAATATTTTTTTATTTCTAAATGGCCTCCATTTGAGGCACCAACACAATATTCAATTTAATATTTTTTTATAGATACACTTTCTCTAAGCTTTTCAAATATTGAAGTGTTTTCAAAAAGTTGATATTGCTTACTTAGTACATGAACATGTATTTTTGAGGGATGGAATGATATCTGCATTTCAAAAGATGGTTATGTATCGTTTGGAAGCCAAATTCTCAATTCTCAGCTTCTCATTTTATATCATTCCTTAAAGTTACTAAAAGGGAATCACACTAAAACTTCCTCTAATGATGATTTACTTTTAAAGGAAGTTTGATCTTGAGATTTAGTTTTTAACTTATGTTTGAGTTCATCGAAAGTACAAATGAGGGCAGGCAAAGCACCCATGGGTTCTCTTCATATCCCATAAAGCAAGGGTTAGATGCTTGGCACTACTAGGATATAGAGCCCAAAGGCCCACTAACATAGAGCTAAGATTTAAGGGACAATCTTAATGTCAAACGAGGTAACTTGATTTGAACTTGATCGAAGGCACATCTAATTTTGAGCAACTTGAAGGTTAGCAATGATGTGAATAGCCTGAAGGCATACATATTCATCTTAACATAAGAGTGTTGAGGGGTAACTAAGGAACTAGATTCTCTCTGTGCACAATGTTCTCGAATGGGTAGGGGACACCATAATGCAAAATAACATGATTTTTGTGCTTCCCCTGTTTGGTACCATAATCTTTCCTATGCTAACTTATTTCACCTTTGCATTTATTCCTACTCCATTGTAAATAATTAGACACACAAAGGGATGACCTTCTCAAGATTTATTAATGAATGCCATAAACCTGAACAACTTCAAATGGAATTTCTATTGATATTATGAAAGGTACCATTACCCATTTGGGATTTTCATGGATGACTAAGATGCATTTTTGGAATGTAAGTCATTAAAATTTTGTTTTTTGATTTTAGTCAATTGTCTCATTTTTAGGCATTCTCACATAGTCATGTTGTTGCTAAATAAGATCTAATCATCATAATGAAATTGCACTTCAGGGTTCATTCATTATAGAGTGATTAATGATCTTCTAATTTTGGTCTCAGTTTATGCCAATTCCAAATCCCTAGGCATTTTGCTAGTACAACATCTTGTTACAGAGTGTTACTATTAGTATCTGTGTGAATAGCCAAATGTCTATCTGACACTCTTGTATATATTTGTTCTACTAAAAATTTTAGTGGTCAGGTCAACCATGAGCTAGACTGAGATTGCCAATTTGTGAAATCTACATACTTTATGTTCTTTGTTTTTTTGCATATTTTCCATAGCTCTACATAGACAAATACAAAAGAGAATTGCAACACCATCCAAAAAGATTAGGTGCATTGTGAGGAGCTCGAAGGCTTCTCTTTATTAGTATCATAGAAGTTTCACATGCAAACACGTAAGTTGTTGCAAGTCTGCATAGTGCTTTTGAAACCTTCAACCTTCGAAACACATTGGCAACCACAAGGCTTAGCCAAAGAAGTTAGGGAACAAGGCATAGGCCTTGCCATATTTTGTCCTTCGAATCATGAAAGTCACCATTGGCACCATTGGTTGCTCACAAGGGAGGACTTCAATGATTAAGAAAGATGGAGGCTTTCAATACTTCCGGAGAGGTTATCCATCCCACTACTGTTCTCCCAAGGGCTCACTTAACTCACAATTTTTTGCCACTAAGCTACACTCATGTCATGATTGAGGAGGGAGAAATACTAAGGTTGACATTACATTGAGAAGGTTTTGGTCGTGAAGGCTTTATTCTTTGCTTTTAGAATGTTTTGAAGCAGTTTTTAGGGTGATTCTTGGAGTTGTTTGAGAGTAGTTTCAAAAGTATTTAAAGGGCGATGCACCACAGTGGACTCTCCTTCTTGAGAGCTCCAGGATGATACCCTCAAAGTAGAAAACCAAGGTCTAGATGCCACACATAGTACTCCGCACATAGGCTACAAAATATGAAGATAACACAAAGCATGGGGGGCACAAGATACAGATTTCTTAGGTTTTCCAAATGTAGTCGAACTTACAATCTGTGGCTGACTAGGCCACTAGATGTTTTATTAAAGAACATATACAGAAGTGTTTGATGGCCATTTGTCCTTTCACATAGTACACTAACGGTAACAATATCCCACTAAAGGCCAATATGGCCAAAGTGACTATGGGAGAAAAATAAAAAATGATAAAGAATACCTGAGTGTAAGTATACAAACTATACTTGATGGGCATGTTACATAGTATACAAGTAACTGTGTAAGATCACGAATCAAGTAACCTCCATCAAGTGACAACACTGTTGAAAACTATCTTGTGGTAGAGCTTTAGTCGAAAAAATTGCAACATTATCTCCAGTATGAACCTTCTCAAGAATAATGCACTCAATGGCTAAGCCATTTTCTATGAAGTGATACCTCGCCTCAATGTGCTTGGTCTTTGCATGATAGACCGGATTCTTAGCCAAAGCAATGACACTCTGACTATAGTCATGCTTTATACTTTGGAGAAGCACTATCGATGTAAATTTCACCTCATATAACCATTTACATCCTACAGCTTTCCTCTCCTTTGGCAAAGGTACTAAATTCCCAGTACCATTCTTGTGAATAGAATCCAACTCATTCTTCATGACATGCTCGACATGATCCTTTGTCTACATAACCTCTTTGTAGCAAGAAGGCTAACCAACATCTATTAGCATAACAAAATCCAAACCTAGAACATATTCGTCACGTGGATATGAGACATATGCATAGAGTATCAATGGTTGTTGAACAAAAATATTTACAAATTGATCTGATTGTAAATTCTCTTGAACATCCCTATATGTAGCAATTTTATGCATGCTAACTAGAGGAATAGTATCCTCAAACACCACTCTTCTCACTTCAACCTTTTTAATGGGTTGTTTATGCATCTTAGACTCATTGAAAATAACATCCCTGCTTTTGATCACTAACCATGTTTCAAGATCCCCGACGCAATATCCAAATTGACCTTCTCTCCCATATCGAAGAAAAATGCATTTCTTTGACTTATGGTCAAGCTTTTATCTAAGATTCTTGGGTATATGAGCATATGATTCATAACCAAAAATTCAAAGATGATCATAATATGGTGGTTTCCCTTTCCATAACTCTTGTGTCACTTTCAGAACTTTGGAAGTACTAGGTGAAAGGTTAATCACATCAACTACAATCAATACTGATTTTACCCAAAAGCCTTGTGAAAGGTTTGCATGATGCAGGTTACAAACTACTCTAGCCTGAATAGTTCTATTCATCCTTTCTGCTACACCATTTTGTACTAGGTTATAAGGAGTTATAAACTCTCTATGAATTCCTCTATATTGATAGAAAAGATTGAATTCATGTGAGGTATACTGAAACCCATTATCTAAATGTAAAGCCTTAAGCTTAGTTCCTTTTTAGTCTCAACCAAAGCAAGCCATTTTCTGAAAATAGGTAATACCTCATCCTTTGATTTGATAAGATATACCCAACCTTTTCTAGTAGCATCATCTGTGAAAGTGACAAAGTAAAGACAACCATTTAATGACCTTGTGGACATAGGACCACACACATCTATATGAATGAGATCTAAAGGTTGAATTGAAGAGTCAATATGCATTTTATGCACATTCCTAATTTTCTTTCCATATTGACAATGCTCACAAAATGAAAAATTGGAGAAAGATAACACATTTAAGTAGCCAAAACAAAAATATTTTCCATTCCACTATGTGATATATGGCCCAAATGCCATGCCAAATACAAGCCATAAGCTGTTCAGTAACAACTAACAAATGTTCTTTCTGTGATAGAGAAAAAGGATAAAGTGAGCCAACTTTTCTTCCTTTTGCAATAACCATATTGCCCTTTGATATGAGAAAGGACTGAGCATAGAAGAACACCTTGTAACCAAGGTCATGAAGTTGATCAACTGACATCAAACTGCGTGATATTTGAGGTATATGACATACATTATGCATAATAAATTTTGAACCATCAATTAACACCTCCGATCCCGACAATGTCACACTGGTAAGAGCCACCAAGTCTCAAAGTACCAATAGACTTTGTTGCATAAGTAGAGAACCATTCTCTATGTGGTGTCACATGGAAAGAAGCATCAAAATCTAGCAGCCACGTGTGGGAAAGAGAATCAACCATAAGAGCCTAAGTAGGCACAATACTTTCAAGTGTCAAGACATCAACATCATCAGAAATAACATTGATTTCTTCAATCTTCACATTTGAAGTAGATGGTGTAGGTAGTTGTTTAACATGCATATCAAAATTTGTCCTTTAGCTTTAGCATTCTTTAGTGCATAGCAGTCTTTTTTCATGTGCCCATGCTTATGTAAATAATGGCATTTGATATCCCTCTTCCTTGATTTACTTCTACTCTTATTCCATTGACCATTCTTTTCCTTGTTCTTGCTCTTGCCACATTGCTGATTCTTTCCTTAGTAAGAATCATGAACATTATTTGCATCTCCACTATGAGAGCCAACCATAGATTGCCTCTACAAATCTCCTCACTCAAGAGTGCTCCACATATGTCATCATAGACTAGTTTACCACGGGGTTCACTATTGTTAATAGCTGTGTAGAATGTATCCCATGATGATGGCAAGGTACATGGCAAAAACACTACTTTCATTTCATTATCCATCTCCATTTTCTGAGCCTATAACTAAGAGAATATAACATAAACCTCATTTAGATGAGTAGCAACACTATATGTATCCTTCATGTGTGAGTCATATAACTTTCTCATTAGATACACTTTATTTGATGCCATTTTTTTTCATATGTGTTGCTTAACTTCTTTCAAAGCTCCTTTAGACTTTGACAGTCCAATACTATAAAGTAAATAGTATCTACTAGGTGCAATCAAATGGTGGACCTAACAATTTCATCCAACTCATCCCAATCATCTTCATCCATGTCAATAGGCTTCTTTAAGATTCCATTTACTAGCTTACATTGCCTCCTCTCAATCAGCACATCTTTAATCTGATTCTTTGATAAAGTAAAGTTTGTGCCATCAAATTTTCAGATCTTAAAATGGTCTTTTCCCTGTGAGTTATAGCTCCCCCTAGGAACACTGGCACTAGACCCTAATCCACTAGACGTGCCTGAGATATATGATGCCATGATGATAGAGAACTGACGAATGATAATGGAGGTAGAATATTCCAAACACCACCAAAGCTAATAAAAAGGATGATCGAGTATGAGATCTTGGGAAAAGATAGAGTCTCCCCAGAAAAATGGATTACTGAATAACAATGACCAATCAAAAGGATTATGTGAGAATTTATGTGCTCACATGAATAGTTGTGTCAAGGAGTAAAATTGACCACAATATAGTTGAAAAAACTAAAATCTAGAAAAACTTTGGCAGTCTTCTCTATAAAATGAGCAATGACAAGTGTTAGAAAAACTCGCTAAACTAAAAGTATTGATATGTGAACATGCATTGTGAATCATTGGCTCCACTACATGTAAACACTTAACTGAAAGAAGCTAACTAAGCTTACCAAGCACCTATGAATGACTATCATACATCTCCATGGTGAGGCTGGGTTGTTGTTGAAGAAGTACAAAAGAGCACTCTTTGTGATGTTCTTGAACGTGTGTAATGAGAACTATGCATGAAAGTACTCCAAAGTGACTCCAAAAATCACTTCAAAAATGCTTTTAAATAGGCTTTGGAAGAAAAGAATGAAGCTTTGAGAGCCAAAACATGTTCAAGGTAATGTCAACCTTAGACTTTCCCATTTCTCAAGCTCCACAAGAGTGTAGGTTAATGGCAAGAGATTGTTGGTTAGGCGAGCTTCGGGGGAGCAAACTATGATGGGTAACCTCTCGAGAAGTACTAGGAACCTTTGTCTTCCTTCATCATTGAGGTCCTACCTTGCGCACAACCAATGGCACCAAGGAGGACTTCGGTAACTGGCATGATAAGGTATGCCTTGGTCATCACCTTACATAAGCCTTGGAGAAAACCAGGCAAGTGCCCGCTTTGCTCGCACAATAGGAGCAAATATTTTGCCTCAAAATGCTCTGATAGTAGTGAAGTATTTCAATGGCGATGCACCATAGTGTACTCTCCTTCTCAAGAGCTCCATGATGATACCCTCGAAGTAGAAAACTGAGCTTCGAATGCTACACACAATACTTCCACACAGAGGCTGTAGAATACACAGAAAATAGAGAGCATAGGGGGCACAACACACAGATTTCTTAGGTTTTCCAAATACGATCAAACTTATAATCTATGGCTGACCAGACCACTATATATTTTATTAAATAACATATACAAAAGTGCCCAACGGCTATTCGGCCTTTCACATGTACGCTAACGGTAACACTTTTGTGCATAGTTCTCTTTGATGAGGTTCAAAAACCTCAAGAAGGGATTTCTTTGTGGTTCTTTGACAATGAGTGTTCAATTTTGAGTTGTTTTCTAGCCATATTAGTGACTTTATAGGTTTCTTGGACATGTCTCAAATGTGGTGGGTGTTGATATATTTTGGTAGTGATGTGTGTGAACATACTTAGGACTACTAGGGCACTTTTTTCCCTCCTTAGGAGGTTTTCTTCCCCTAGCTTGTATATTTGCCTATAATCATAACGGGTTACTTATGTTTGTACATTCACTTGGGAATACACTCATTGTTGTGTGTTGTGCTCCAAGATTCTTCTTCTTCCTTGTGTTGTTCCTTTGCTTTGGCACACCTCAAACTCTAACAATTGGTATTAGAGTAGGCTGCTGCTTCATCTAGGGCATCGTTGACACCCATCTTGTCATAGTCTCAAAATCACACAAAATTTGGTGAGCGTACTCTGGGTGATTAGGATTTCAAAATTGCTTCGCTTTATGTTGTCAAAATTTTGATCTAAGCTTGTTTAGACCTTTTAATGCATTATCACAACACCTATGTGGGAAATTTTTTCCTTTTGTGCCAAACATATATATAGGTTTCTGTTCACCATTACAACTTGTCTCAAAGTCTACTATAGGTTTAGCAAAGCTCGACATGGTAGTTTTTTGAGATACAATCATTTTTCTAGATTAGGGTATTTCCAATGTTGGTTGTTGAGGATAAGTTGAAAGGAAACAATTACCCATTATAGGCATATATTATGCATCATGTATTGGTGGAAAAAGTACTATGGAATATTGTGTAGGGTGTTGAAAAATGATCCACTACACCTACAAATATAGTTATTGAAGGTGATGTAGATGGCATTGATGATGATGATCTTCAGGTTCCTGTTCGTGCTTTGGTTCCTACTTCACCGACTACACACCAACTTCATTGGGATGGTCCTAAAAAATTGGTGTTGTGGAGTGCAAGAATAGACACTACAACAAATCAACTGTATACCAAGGCTTTTACCGAGGAAATTGAACGGGCATATTTTTGCTCCGATGTCTGTGTAGGTGTCGGTATGCGCATCGGAATTAGAGCGCCGGTATAGGCATCGGTATATCCATCGATATGAGCATCGGTAATATCCATGCTCATATCGACAGATATATCGATGCCTCTACTGGGTGTACCGTCATGTATACCAGAGCTCGCTGGGTATACCGGCGCTTATTTTGATGACCCTCCTGGGAGTACCATCGCTTATATTGACGACCATATCTGCAAAATCTTTTTTGGGTAGAGTGTGTTGTCTTTTGCTATAGCAACATTACCATGATGTTGTTAAGCAAAAGACAATACACTCTACCCAAAGAAAACCGAGTACATGTTATGTGTACTCTAATGGCAACTGAAATATGATTTCATAAAGAAAAATATTATTGGACACAAAAGAGATAATCAGAATGAACCATGAACCATGAACCATGTACAAAAAAAGTTATATATTTCATAAATGAAGCATGTACAAGAGTGTGGCAAACCTATCATATATGAGGCTTTTACAAACTCTAGCAAAGCAGTGCCATATAAGAATCAAATACAAAATTTTGGTGCGCCACTACCATACACATGCAAAGAATGTTCCATATCAATAGTCCTGCAACAAAGAACATTCAAGCTCCCATGAAACGACTGCACTGCATCCCTCCAAGTCCTCCAATAGTGCAGTCAATCCATGATGATATCTATAAGCCTCCTCCATTCGTGTTGGAGGACGACCCATTTCCAACTCCTACAACAAATATACAAAACATCAAAGGAACATATATGACAAGCTTAACACAAACAAATTCAATAAACGAAATGGTACTTACAAACTCGTGACGCATCATGTCATATCCGCCACTACCTAAATGTGACGATCCAACCGTATCTAAACATGTGGCTATGGCATCTCGCTGCTAGCGATATCGGTCTGGAGTCTGCTGCTTCTCGTCGCGAATCATATGCCACTCCTCAGCATCTAACCATACAGGCTTTGGTAAGCCTGCTCTGAAAGCATCACGAGCCTCGAATCGTCGATGGGAGATAACTTCATTACCTAATGGTGTAGATAGGTGTGGGCTAGAGTGTAGGCCTCACACACACTCAGAAACAGTAATGAGAAGCTCGGGAGTGATGAGTTCTTACCGTGACTTTTCATGTTCACTTTTATAGTGATTGAGTAAAAATTTGAATTCAAATTCAAACTCTTGGCTCCCTATGATCAAGCTCCTATATCCTAGGAGATATTCCTTCAATCAGAGTTAACCTTTTTTCCACGAATTCCTTTAGGTAGGTGTCTACAAAGATTCCAAGTTAAATGTGATTTTTACAAAGAGATAAAGTGGTAATTAACCACTAACATGAGTTCCTATGCTTCTCCATATGTGTATGGATCTCAATGTATCCTTCAAGCGAAATGTGTAGGCTTGTGACTTGCACCAACAGTTGGTACTAAGCAGGATTCGGCAGTACCTACTCATTTCTTAGAGTGTCCATCCATCTTTCCTAACAACATATACATAGACACTCACATACATATACACACACACTCACATATAAACATACACACTCACACCTATACACACACACATACATATTACATACACACATGAATATACATACACAAGCACATATGCATACATACACACATATGGACACACACACACACACACACACACACACACACACACACACACATATATATATATATATATATATATATATATATATATATATATATATATATATATATATATATATATATATATATATATATATATATATATATATATATATATATATATATATATATATATATATATATATATATATATATATATATATATGTGTGTGTGTGTGTGTGTGTGTGTGTGTGTACACACACAAACATATACATACTTATACACATACACATATATACACATGCATACACACATATACATGTTTTGGTTCTAGGTCTTTAAGATTAGAGTTTTTAGGTTGTTTACACATGCATACACACATACACACATAATACATATACACATACACATATATATTCACATGCATGCACACATATACATGTTTTAGGTCTAGGTCTTTTGGATTAGGGTTTTAGGCTTTTTACACATGCATACATACGTGTACAAATATACACACATAATACACATATGGATACACATATATGTGCACATGCATACCTAGATATACATTGTTTAGGTCTAGGTCATTAGGATTAGGGTTTAAGGGTTTGTACACATGCATACACATATACACGTATAATACATATAAACATACACATGTAGACACACATGCATACACATATACATGTTTTAGGTCTAGGTGTTTAGGATTAGGGTTTTAGGATTTTTACACATACACACACATAATAGGTACATACATACACATGTATATACACATGCATACACACATATACACATATACACACATAATACATACACACACACACACACACACACACACACACACACACACACATATATATATATATATATATATATATATATATATATATATATATATATATATATATATATATATATATATATATGCATACACATATATACATGTTTTAGGTCTAGGTCTTTAGGATTAGGGTTTTTGGGCTGTTTACACATGCATACACACATATATACACATATTCACACCTAATATATATACACATATGCATATATATATGCATGCACACATATACATGTTTTAGTTCTAGGTGTTTAGGATTAGTATTTTAGGGGTTTTACACATGCACACACATATATACACATATACACATATAATACATATAGACATACACATGTATATACACATGCATACACACATATACATGTTTTAGGTCTAGGTCTTTAGGTTTTTTACATACATACAATAAAAATAGATATATATAATTAAATATATAAAAATGGGTCTTTAGGATTTCTAGGTCTTTTACATATATAGAATCAAATATATAAAAGATAGGGTTTTAGGGTTTTTTACATATACATAATCAAATATATATAAAAATATATAAGAAAAAAAAAGAATACAGAAACACATATATATAAAAAATAGGATTTTTGTAAAGATAAATAAATATGAAAAGAGCTAGGGTTTTAAATATATTAATTAAATATATATGTTTAAATATATAGAAAATAGAGATTTTTGTTTAATATTAATATCTATAAGCATATATATATATATATATATATATATATATATATATATATATATATATATATATATATAAGTAGGAAAAAAAGTAGAATATATAATCAAATATATATAAAAAATAGAATTTTAATATAGATAAATAAATATAAAAAGCAATAGGGCTTTTTATTTAAATTAAATATATATAATCAAATATATATAAAAATAGGATTTTAATATAGTTTTTTAATGAATTTACATATATTTAATTAAATATATAAAAAATAAGGTTTTAGGTTTAATATTAGTATATATAATCATATACATATAAATTAGGAAACAAAGTACAATATACAATCAAATATATATAAAAAATAGAATTTTAATATAGATAAATATGTTTTTTAATTAAATTAAATATTAGTATATATAATCATATATTTATAAAAATTAGGAAAAATTACAATATATAATCAAATGTATTATGTAAAATTCAATACATAAGAAATTATGGTTTTTGCATTACATTTAATACATAAAAAATAGGATTTTTTGTTTAATAAAAAAATTAGCGTTTTAGAATTGAATGTCCTAACATGTCCACATGGTATCTGATGGCATCTTTGGATCTGGAGGAGAGAATGGGATGTTGTTGCACTCAGTGCAAGTATCAAATTTATCGAAAACGATGGATTTTTACTGCACATGTTAGAGAATATGGATCCTTTGAGAAAACACGACTACAAAATCTACGCTACCATTCACATGGTCCTCGTGGTGAGCAGATGAACCCAAATGATGTTGCAATGGTAACCTCTCGTGGAAAAAAGAGAATGAAAAGGGAGGTAGAAGTACAAGGTACAGGTAGCATTATAGAGAATGTACACATGGGAGAAATGCTCGAAGCGTTTTATGAGATGGACGATGATCACAATGGTGGACAAGATGTCATGGGTTCCATTGACACGATAGAATTCCCATGATCAGAAGCTGATGAAGAATACTAGAACATGCGAAGAGTAGTTCGTTTACCACTGCACACTAGGGCAAAGATTTCTGTACTATGTGCATCACTCGCGATGCTCAATCTTCAATCCATTGGATGGTCAAATAGTAATGTCTCTGAATTGTATATCGTTATAATTGCTTATTGCAGGCTTCTTAAAGATGAGTTTCTGCTAGATGGCAATGACATGCCTCTAACACATCGGGATGCAAAAAAAACTTTTACAATCCATTGGAATGGATTACACCAAGATTCATGCTTGTTTGCATTCTCTTTTAGAACAAGTATGAGCATCTCTACATATGTCCAAGGTGTGGAGCAAACAGGTTTAGAGAAGACCTTGTAGGCGAAGCAGTCCCGACAAAGGTTCTTTGCCACTTTCCTATCATTCCAAGAATTAAGAGCATGTTCAGATGCAAATCCATAGCTTACTTAATGTCATGGCATGTAAAGAGAAAATCTAAAGATGGTGTAATGAGAGTGACTACTGACTCTGATGCTTGGAAACACATAGATAGTAAGTGGCCAGAGTTTGCTAGTGAGCCTCAGAATTGTCATCTAGCCCTAGCTATGGATGGAGTAAATCCATTTGGTTTACACAGCTCTTCATGGAGCACATCGCTTGTATGTTTGTTCAACTATAACATCCCACCATGGCTAGCCACAAAAACAAAGGGCCATTTATTATTATCTCTCATTGTGTCAGGTAAGTATAAGATAAAAAACATGGATGTATACCTTGCATCACTTGTGGAAGAGCGACACACTTTATGGGATGGGATAACTATATGCGACATGTCTCAACCTATAAGAAGACGAGACGTGTGAGTGCATGTTCCAGTTTATCAATTTTGGGTTACCATGCTTGTCACTATGTGGAACATGACTCAAAGCATGCTACTCCAAAGCACTTTGGAAAACTTTCTATGAAGGAAACCATAGATATTTGCCTGATGGACATGTTTTATGTGATGGGCAAATTGGATGACAAGCGCAACACCAAATGATTTAAGCGATTGGAAGCAGTTGTGGGATGTAGAAACACCAGTTGCTAGCATGAAACGGTTTTTGATCTTTCACGAACTATCTTATTCGAGTGAGTTATTGATCAATAATTTGGTAGACCCAATCCATATTTTCAAGAATATGGGAGAGATTCTCTAGAAGACTTTGATCAGAAATATAGAAAGCAAAGCACAAAGGGCAGAATTGGAAGAGCAAGATTGTATGCAAAAGTTATGGGCAATTACTAAGCCCAACGGAATAGTGTTGCTACCAAGAGCTTGTTGGGTGCTTTGCAAGATGGAAGAGCAACAAGTGAAGAAGGTGATTTTAGAGTTTTGGACATCTACTGTGTGCATGACGTGTCTAAAGACTACATATGAAACGACAATCTCGGAGGGCTCAAGTCTCATGATTCGCACAAGCTTTTACAGTTTGTGCTCCTTGTGGCTCTAAAAGATTGCCTTTCAGAGGATGTGCAGACAACCATTTATAAAGTCAGTTTCTTGGTATGGTGGATCTCTTCTAAAGAGATAAAAAGAGATAGCATAGAGAGTGTGAAACTCAATGCTATAGAGGTTGTCTGTATGGTACAGAAATACTCTCCACAAGTATTCTCACAATTTAGCTTCATTTGGTGATTCATGTGGTTGATGAAGTTGCAATAACATGAACTACGCATAGTCGATGGATGTCTACCAAGGAGGCTTATGGATATCGTCATGGATTGGTTGCACTATTGGAGGACTTGGAGGGATGCAGTGCGGTCATTTCATGGGAGCATCTACAATGAGGTGAGCTTATAAACTTGGTTTGGTGTTTTTAGTTGTTGTTTGTAAATATCATGTCAATTTGTCTCATTTCACGAATGTGCATTGTTGCAGGACTACAGATTTAGATGTTTTTATCCCTTTGGGCATGTGTATGGTAGTGATGTGTGACAATTTTGTATTTGGCTCATATATGGCAATGGAGCACTAGAATTTTGTATTTGATTCCTATATGGCAGTGCTTTTCCGTATTTTGTATTTGGCTCATATATGCCCATGGTTTCCCACACTTTTGTACATGGTTCATTTATGGAATATATATCTACTTTGTACATGGTTCATGGTTCATTCTTCTCATCTCTTTTGTGTCCGATAGTGTTTTGCTTTATCAAATCATGTCTTGGTTGCTGCTCATCTAAACACTAGATCAGCAACTACTGGAGTACATGTCACATGTATTCGGTCTTTTTTGGGAAAAGTGTATTGTCTTTTTCTACACAACAGCATGGTAATGTTGCTCCAACAAGAGACAACACACTCTACCCAAAAACATTTTTGCAGATATGGTTGCCAATATAGGGGCGGGTATGAGTGCTAGTATGCCCAATTGCATACGACGCTCATACCGATGCTTTTGCCCAGGGTGTTATTGACGATTATATGGATGCTTATATGATTCATGGTTCATGGTTCATTGTTCATTCTTCTCATCTCTTTTGTACATGGTTCATGGTTCATTCTTCTCATCTCTTTTGTGTTCGAAAGTGTTTTGCTTTATGAAATCATGTTTTGATTGTCGATCATCTAAACACTAGATCGGAAACTATTGGAGTACATGTCACATGTACTCAGTCTTTTGCTACACAACAGCATGGTAATGTTTCTACACCAAGAGACAACACACTCTATCCAAAAAAAGTACATGTCACATGTAGTCAGTCTTTTGCTACACAACAGCATGGTAATGTTTCTGCACCAAGAGACAACACACTCTATCCAAAAAAAGAATTATAGATTATGTCACCAGTATAGGTGTCGATATGAGCGTAGGTATGCCGAATTGCATATTGATGCTCATGCCAGTGTTTTTTCCCAAGGGATTACTGATGCTTATACCGATGCATATGTTGATATATTTGGGTAGTGATGGGTGTGAACACTCTAGGACCGTCGGGGCACTTTTTTCCCTCTTTTGGAGGTTTTTTTCCCCCGGCTTGTATATACACCTATTTCCCTAACATGCTACTTATCTTTGTACATTCTAGTGGTAATACATTTAGTATTGTGTGTTGAGCTCCAAGCTTCTTCTTCTTCTGTGTGTTGTTTGCATGCTTCCGTAGACGTCTAACTCCAAAAATTGGTATCAGAGCAGGTTGTCGCTTCATCTAGGGCATCTTCGACACTCCTCCTGTTGCAGTCTCAGAATCGCACGAATTTTGGTGAGCATACTCAACGTGTTTCCGAGATCAAAACTTCTTTGTGTGGTGCCAAAATCGTGATCTGAGCTCGTTTCGGCCTCCAAACGCACTATCGTAGTGCTTGTGTAGGCTATTTCATCTTTTTGTGACAAAGGTATATACGAGTTTTGGTTCAGCCAGTATAAGCATCTCAAAGTCTGCTACAGGTCTAGCAGAATTCATCTAGAAAGTTCTATTCAACTTTTTGAGATACAATCAATTTTCTGCATCAAGGTATTTTAGTCACCGGCCATGGCTGATAGCAGTGATGTATTCCGTATGTTGGTTATTGAGGATAAGTTGGATGGTACCAACTACCCATTATGGGTTTATATGATGCGAAATGTATTGGTTGCAAAAGGACTATGGAACATTGTGCAGGGGGTTGAAAAATGTCCTATCACACCTCCAACTGTTACAACCGTAGGTACTAAAGCTGATGTAGAAGGTGTCAAAGATGATGATATTCTGCATATTCCTATTCGTGCTGTAGTTTCTACTGCACCTACTATAGAGTAGATTTGTTGGGATGGTAGAGATTCTCAGGTACATGCATTGAGAGCTTTGTCTGTCAAACGTGCCATTATTCCTCACATTCGCTCTTGCAGAACAGCTAAGGATGCTTGGGATACACTTACCACATTGTACCAAGCTAGGGATGAGGCTCGTGTTGCTTACCTTTGAAAGTAGTTGGAGAGTGAGCACATGAATGAAGGTGATTCTATGGACATTTTTCTAACAAAGATCACACACTTGAAGGAACAATTGATTTCTACTGATGAGGTTATATCAGATAGCTCACTTGTGCATACCGTTTTGGATGGCCTTCTTGATTCATATCAGATTTTTGCTTCTACTCTTTGGTTAATGCATGTTGCAGATCAAGCTTTCTTGGCTAGTCAGAAGGGCAAAGGAAAATGGAGCTCTTCAACTAGTAAGCAGAAATTTGCTAATTCTGCACAATCGAAGAGGGGAGACATAGATGAAAATAAATCAGAAAAGCAGAAATTGTTTTGCAAGTACTGTAAAGGAAATAATCATATCATAAAGAACTGTCCTAAACTCGTTGCAAAAGAGGCAAAGAAAAAAGAGGCTGGAATGGTTGTTGCAGAGGCCTCTACTCCAAAAATAGAGTCTACTAACATTGTGCAGGATGGAGAATGGGCGGCGTTTACAACTATCTGCAGTTTTGACCCATCTTCTCATGAGTAGTGCATGTCTACAATAGACTCAGATGTTTGGTACTTTGATAGTGGGGCAACCAAACATATTACCTCCCAGCGTAGTGTCTTCTCTTCACTCGAACCTGCCCCTACAGGGAATACTATCACATGCGCCAACAACTCCTCTTATCCTATCATGGAAGTTGGTAAGATCATTCTGACTACTGCTGAGGGTAGTTCTTTCACTTTGTCGGATGCTTTATTTGTGCCAAGGATCAAGAAGAATTTGTTATCAGTTTCTGCACTAGCCAAGATTGGCTTCATTGTGAAATTTGTTGATGAGAGATGTACAGTTGATGATCTGTCGAATGGTGATGTTATTATTGCTTCTCGCATTTTATGTCGTGGGTTGTATAAGCTCATAGACGATGAAAAATTGATTAATGATTTCGCATGTGCAGTACATGATTCATAGGCTATGTTAGATACAAAGCCTTGGCATGCATGCTTTGGTCATCTGAATTTTGCTAGTTTGCTATGCTTGCAGAAATCTGAAATGGTGTCCTCTTTGAACAAACTTGAGGAACCTGGAAAACATGTTTGTGAAGGCTATATTTTGGGCAAAATGTGGCGTTCCTCCTTTCCAAAAGATGGTTCTGTTCCGACTACTCAAAAATTGCAACTTGTACATTGTGATGTTTTTCGTCCTATGTAGACACCTTCTTTTGGAAATGATCTTTACTTCGTGACTTTCATCGATGATTTTTCCAGGCATGCATGGGTATATCCATTGAAGGCAAAGTCCGAAGTGTTCATGTGCTTCAAACAGGTGTTGGTTTTGGCTAAAAATCTATCAGCATGTAAAATGGGCACCCTCCATTCTGATCGGGGGGGGGGGGGGGATATATGTCTTCTAATTTTAATGCATTTATGGCTGAACGTGGGCCAAAACACCAGTGTACATTATCATATACACCTCAACAGATTGGATTTGCTGAATGAAAGAATAGGTCACTCATGGAGATGGTGAGGTGTATGGTCAAGAGTTAGGCTTTACCACATAGTTTCTAGCTTGAGGTTGTCATGTGTGCAACATATGTACTTAACTGGTGTCCCACTAAAGCGCTGTAGTCTATCACTTCATATGAGGCTTGGCATGATCGCAAGCCATCTATTGCTCGTATGCATGTTTTTGGTTGTTTGGCATATGCATTAGTGCCTGAACAACATCACAAAAAATTGGATGATCAAGTAGTAAACTGTATTTTTGTTGGGTACAATTTTGAAAATAAAGGCTATCATCTGTATCATCCATAGACTAAATGCATTCTCGTTAGTCATGATGTTGTTTTTGTGCAAGATGTTATTCAGCCATTGCCTTCATGTACTAAGGAGACATCTGTTAGCTTCAAAGACATGTATGATACTTTGCTGCCTCTTTTTACAGGGGGACAGCCTAGTGATGGTCCCAATGAGGCAACTTCTCAGCCTTTGCAAGTTTCATGTGATGACGGAGATCATTCCATTTTTTATGCAGATTTACATGATGCACTTGTTGATGAGAGAGCTGACATTGAGTAGGCAAAGACTATGCCAAAATGGATGGTGGAGACTTTGTGTGATAGCAAATTAGATGCACCTCTATCATATCATACTCGATCAGGACTTGAGAGTTGAGGTCAAAGTTAGATGCAAAATATGAAAGGTGTATCTTTTTGTGATATTATATGGAAAAAAAGGGGGTATAAATGCTATAATCCCATCACCAAGGAGCTGAAGTTAATGAAGTTAATTAGGGATGTTTTCTTTGATGAGTTGAAGACTTGATATGCTCTTTTTCACGACACTAAAATGTCGAGGTACAACACTAGTGTTAAGATAGTAAAAGAAAAGGTGATCAATATTTTCTCTTCCATTTAAATATCTTGTACATAATGGAGGGGTGCCATAAATTACCCTAGCTCGAACGCTAGTCCACATGCCTTTGTAAAGAATTTGCAACATAAGGAAAACTTTCTTGTTTTCCATAAGGGCATGCAAGATCTCATTGAACTTGAACTCCCACCTAAGCCAAGACTATTGTTGTCATTGTTCCACTTCAGATCCTCCGAGTAGGGAGGATCTCGACCTTGTAAAAAGACGTTGTGTTGGTTATAGTTTATGATAATCAATTATCAAATTCTTTGCACTATTGTAACACGTCTAATGATGGTCATAGAGGATCATTGATATAAATATTTTTCTAATCCTCTTCTATTCTACTTAATCGCAACTCACTTATTTCTTTTTTTTATATATTTGAATTATACTAAAAAGAGAAAAAATATGCAGGATAAGGAGAGCAATAACAGAATCTTAGGAGCATGACATCTCCTTTGTAAGAGATCAAGGTCTTTTGAGCTTGTTGCCTTGAATCAAAAATCTCAATGCATGTCTAAAGGGTGGCTTGTTTCTATGGTTTGTACTTTTCTTCCTAAAAACTTTAAAGCTTTCTCAATACATTGATCCTAACTGAGGAATGCAAGAAAGTATTGGCACATGTTTCCTTGTAAAACTTCCATAGTGCCTCCCCATAATAGTATTCAAGAGGACCATAGTACTACCTATCACCTCCCGAGGCAGAACTTTTTGCAAGAAAATAGAACCATCTAGATGGAGCACCCTTCAGTTCACCTTAACACCTTTGTGCTATTGAGGCATGAGAAGAAGACTTGTATGATGTCATCCTATATGCATGGTCCTTTAGGGCCTTGTGGTCTTATCTACCTTAACTCGGGTTGTGGGTTGGGGTTACCATACATGACATTAGCATAATCTAGCTTCTAGATAGGTTCCATGGGTGGGCTCTCATATTGGTATGTTCCCATATGTTCTATTGACTTGGTATAGTACGTGGGTGGGCCATCTACATTGGTAGAGTCAAAACGGTTGGAGTTGGAGTCATTTTTTATGATCAAAGGGGATGAAGGTACTAAAGCTCTACCTAGGTTCTCTTCTGCAACAACATATTTGACGAAGATCGCATTGGCTGATGGAGCTGGTTGCTGAGCTAGGACTGGTTGAGGTCTCGATTGCATCTGGTATGGTACCTGATAGTTTTATTAGGGCCTATAATAATGAGGCTGAGCATTGTATTGGCCTGGGTATCTACCTGGTTATTGATATGCCTGTGGGTAGTTCTATCAAACCTTTTTGTTAACACTAGTGTTGTACGAAAACAGGACACTATAGTGTCCTTTTTTCTAAAAATAAAAAAAATCACACATACTAATCAAATAAAATTTTGAAAAAACCTTAAAGCCCCATAAAGATATATAACTAGATGCTCTATAAAAAAATACATATTTTGAAACAATAACCTTTTTTGATAACTCAAAATATACAAATGATTGAATATGGTTGAGAAAAAATGTTTTTCTATAAGCTTATACATGAGAAGAAAGAAATATTTCCATAAAAAGAATTTTCCTCCTATTGGAATCATTTTTCTAATCTTAATTTATTGTCCTATAATCATTTAAGACAAGTCTTGGGAACTAGAAAAATCATTTTTATAATAAAAAATTAGTACAATATAGGGTGCTCATTATATAGTTATACATTTTAGTAGCCTTGTATATGATATTGAGTCACAAAAACACTAAAATGGTTTGTGTTTTATATAAAAAACCATCATATAGTAGAATAAATATATGCTACATGTCTTTGAACCAATAATTTTGTATGTATCTCACATACCACTAAAAATCTCAATATTTCATTGAATGGCCATAATCTTGTCTATTGAGAATAAAAATTCATCCTAAAAAATTAGGTTTTCTAAATGATATAAAGTACATATTATGAATCAAAATAATTCTATAAGCATTATAAACTATTTTATATAGAAAAAACTGGCATGTTAACTTTAATCATGTAGCATATGCAATATTTCGTCATAAAATGACCTTTTCTTAGCGTAGAAAAACAGTGTTATTGTTTGACTTGAAGAAACGACATAGAAATTTGACTCCTAAGGTTGTCAAAAAAATATTTGTAGTTGTAATAATATCAAATAGTATTTTGATAACAAAAAATGATGCATGTTCATACCATCACTTTGCAAAATAATTCATAGATGATAAGACTGTCATATCACAAATGAGCTTCATTTTATGCCATAAACCTAGTAAAATTCATTACAAATTTCTAATTATCGATAGAAACATGTTGACATATATAAAATAAAAGATTTTATTGCATTTAGACCAATTAAAATCACAAGATCATGATTTTAATAAAGAAAACCTCTAACTTACATCACTGTAATTTCTGCGCCCGTATTAAAGTTAGCATCATCAAATTAGTGAATAAATATTAATTTTTATATCCTTTATAGCCTGGGTATCTACCTAGTTATTGATATGCCTGTGGGTAGTTCTATCAAACCTTTTTGTTAATGAGAAAATGGGACTTCTTCAATTATAAGCTAAGGGCCTTCCTAATGCACATTTTGCTTAAAAAATCACCCAAATTGGCCTTACATTTGCTAAAAAATCAAATCCTAAAATTTCACTTCAATCAGACTGTCGTCGTTAGGAGAAAAAATGAGCCTTGCATGGGCCTTTTAGATTAAGGAATGATTAGTGATAGACCAATGAGAAGAGGGTGGTGGCCATAGTCTACTCCTTAAATCACAAAGGCTAGGCATAGTCTTCCCTTGTTTTTGTGTTGTCAAAGAGCAAAAAAACACCTAAAACTCATGGTTTTCTCCACGAATGGTTTTCAAATTTTTGGAAATGATTTTTAGCCCTTGGATTGACTCAAAAATCCAAAGGTAGAGGTTGAATGACAAAATTCAAGGTGCCTTTGCTTTATGACCCTTGGATTGGCTTTAGATCTTTTGGCTAAGATCAAATGCAGCTTCAAATAGGTGCCTTTGCTTTATGACCCTTGGATGGGGCTTAGATCTGAGCTCTCTCATTGAATCCCATGTGATTCGAGCACCTTCATTTATGGCCTTTAGATGGAGCCTTGATCCAATGGCTAAGATGGGTTCCCATGATGATCTTGGGTGCCTTTTGTTCTCCTCCCTTAGATCAAAAGATGATCCGATGGGTCATGTGACCTGCATTGTGAAGATCAGCCCCAAATCTGGATATCTATCCGATTTGAGTCGATCCAAGGGCCTAAGATTGTGTAGAGAGTTCCCAAAAAAGCCTGCTTGAATAGGAAAAACTCCCACAAATGTTTTTACCTTCTCTCTCTAGAGGCCCTTCAACTTAATCTAAGCCATTGAATTCAAATATCTAAGGGCTCAAAATATTCCAATTTAGTAATTTTAATATGAAAGCTATTAAATTCTATTTTACTTGAGAATACCATTGGTGGTTTTGTATGATCCCTCGGATCACTAGATTAAGCATTTTAATCCCTAAAAATTAGGAATCCTTACAAGGTCCATGCAAAGTCCATTTTTTCCCCTAATATGATGGTGTAACACAATCGCAATGGGGATGAACCGTCATGATGGTCTGACACAACTGTGATGGTGTGATGCAATCGTGGTGGCTTAGTATATCATCTCGATGGCATGGTGGGGAATTGTCATGATGGTTTGTAACTTAGAGGTCATCGTGATGGTCATGAACCATCATGATGGCATGCAACGAGCATGATGCGATGGCCTAATCTCGTTGCCATGATCAAAGGTCCTGTGAACAATTGTGATGGCATGGTCTAGCCGCAATGGTCTATGATCATTGCGATGGCATGAGTCAATCACGATGGTCAAAGCTCAATTGAGCAGTCGCAATGGTATGCCCATCGCCATGGTCTAATGGGGGGAGGTCATTGCGATGGTGTGCTTTGGACATGATGCAATGGTCCAAGTGTGATGGTCTTGAAATTTCACAATGATATGTACCAATATGAACGAATCATGATGGTGTAGGTCAAGATAATCATCACGATGGTGTGTTTGAGTCGTCAGGATGGCCTTGACCCATTGCGTGGTCATGAACCATCATGATGGCATGTGCCCATTGTGATGGTTTGGTCTCATCGCGATGGCATGAGCCAATTGCAATGGTGATGCCTCATTGCAATGGTGATGCACCATCATGATGGTTCACCAAAATGAAAATTTTGCAAATGCACCAATGGACTCTTATAAGTTCTAGTATGCTCTACACCATGCCTATGATGCAATCTCAAAATCTCGAACTTCTCTGACCATCAGGATGGTCTGAGGCATTCAGCAGATATGGCAGAAAGTCAGAGCTTTTACCTTTTTAGAGTTGTATTCTTGTACTCGAGCACTTTCCTACAAGAAAGACTCAAAAACACATGCACATGCACTTTCTCACAAGACCTCTCTCTCTCTCTCTTTCTCTCTCTTGTAAATGAGGAAAATGAGGTGAGAAGGTGGATATGGTGAATTTTTGGATTTTTTTGAGATGAAAGAAGATGATGTGGGGATGAAAGATGAGTATAGGGGAGGTGAAAGAAGCTAAGAATAACACAAAAACAACAACAAAACTGAAATTATTAACCTTCCAATGCCAATTCTCACTATACTCTTACTGTCACATTCATCTTAGAGCTCGTCCCCGATAATGGCACCAAATTTGGTGTTGTTCTAGACAAGGATAAGCACCATGTCAAGAAGCTCCACCTCCTTAATTTTCAATCCACGGAAGAGATAGGATGATATGAAGATCGTGAATGAGTGATGTGTGTAAAGGTGAAGGTGAGAGGCACACAAGTGCACACACACATACACACACATGCGGTAGAGACAAGAGAGACACAATAGAAGATGAGAATTACACTCTATTACTCAACAATACCTCTTACAAGCTCTCTTGCACTAGTTACTCTCATCAAGCTATAAGCTACATGCACAAGCTAACCCCCAAAAATGAGCTCTCTAGCTCTTTTTATAGTTTTTAGACTAGTTTTGGCTGGTTTCAAACCCAATGTCCAACATAGTTAAAAATTAGGTTCTAAGGGTTATTTGGAGCTCCAAATGCAGTTTAAAAATTACCAAAATTGGATGGTCATTCTAACTAAGCTCGTGAAGCTAAGGATGACTCAACTTGCACAACATGGAGCTGCTTGATACAAAATTGGGTATTCTATAATACATATGTTACAAGAGTGATGAAAATCATTGTTTGAGGTTTTGAATATATTTCTTGGAAAATTAATGTATTTGGCCCCCTGAACTTGCTGCATTCCCCTTTCACATATTGCCTCTGTGCCTATGCCTGTGACAACTGCCTCTTCCATTGCCGACACTGAGCCCCTAATTGAAGGTTATAAAGTGGCACAATGGCAAAAGAATGGAGAGTTTTCAAAGAATCAAAAGACATCTTGATCTTCATCACTCTTTTGACATGAAGTGGTGTCTGAATTAGACTTGGATTAGATGGGACCACAAGTTTAAGAATTTGTGGCATCTGCTAATTGAGAACAAAAAGCCAATCCTCATGTGGTGTATTCTCTACTAAGGGATCTAGATTCTAGACCAATGTCAAAGTCAGTAAAATTTGTGGTGATCCCCCGTGGTGCAAGAGATGCTTTAATAGTAGCAAAGATGTAGCTCACATCTTCCTTTCCTATCCGAAGAGTATCATTATTTAGCAATACCTTACGAAGCTCATGTTGTTGGCTCATCAAGTTAACTTGAGGTAAGCTCTTCTTGGTGAAACGATTGGATACTCTTCTGCTCTTTGGTGAATACTATTATGAGTGAAGTGCTTTGGAAAATATAGATGGAAAGAGTGATCGATAGAACAATCTTGTTTTTCTAGGTAAAGGGATTTGTGACTTTACTACCCCCTTAGATACCATAGAAAGTTTGTTCCAAAAAACAAGAAACTGAAAACAAGTGGGTCCCACACAAAAGAGACAAAAATGTTGTAAACCTTCTTTACAACTCTCCCTAAGTTTATTGTTTACAATTCAAAACTCTTTTGTCAAAACTACAAAAAAATGTAGGCCATTTCCATTGTATGAAAAATCACTCTTCATGTCTCGTTCGTCACGTTGTTAGAGAAGGAATAACTTTACATTTTCCTTGTTTACAATCTAAACTCTTGTCAAAATTATAAAGAAATGAAGGCCATTTCCATTCTATGAAAATCACGTCATGTCTCATTCGTCCCGTTGTAGAGAAGTAGAAATAGCTAATCTATAGACACCTAGAAATCCATATGGCATCCATATATGAAGCAAAAATGGAAGTATTTGTTCAGTATTTTTAAGAACAAGCTTAGGAGATGGATAATTTTCAAGCTGACCCTCTCTCTCTCTCTCAAGGTGTAAGTGATGCCTCAAGCTAGAGGGAAACGTCATTCATCTCTTCTTCTCTTGAGTAGATGGATATAGTATGCAGTGCAAAAGTTGCCTTAGCTAACCCAAACGATGTTTTGGTGGGGGGCTATTCTCTATGAGGAGCTAAGGGTTCTTGGCTACCATTTGACATGATAGCGAAGGGAGGCCTTGTACAAAATTTGGAAAGAAGGATCTAGAATTGAGTTTGGAAACACACCCAAGGAGTACACTATAAACAAGTGTTTTGCCCTCGTGATCAAGAGCGCCCATGAAACCTATTCTTCATTCATTGATATTTGTGCTCCAAGATTGAAGTTAAAAAGAAAACGAACCCCTAGTGAAGGGGATGCTATGTTTATAAACCTGACTTGAAACTCTATGGGGCTTCTTGTACATTTCATGTCGTGCCCTTGATTGAAACCAATGTTTTGAGAGAGAGAAAAGGAAATAGGAAGGTGGCCTTCACAAGTTTCTCTGTGGTTTCTGAAGATCCGAGAAGGACAAAAGATAAAAAGAAGAAGGTACAAGGAAGTAAATACTGAGGAGGAGGCATACGAAGGTTAGGTGTGTGAGGGAGAAAGCGGCCAAAGTGTGTTGATTTTATGCGTATAGTGTAAGTTTGTGTCCATGTTTATTTGCTTCACTTTGGTTCTTTTGTAAACATTATTGAACATGTTTCTCAACTTGATTTTAAGTTTACCTAAGGATGTCAATGTTCTTTGACATTGTAGGATTGCGTTTTTGAAGGGTTCTTGCAGTTCATGGACATGGATATGTCACATGCCAATGAAGGCACTTCTCCATTGTTCATTGAAAGACCTTGAGTCATTTTAAAGGGCTAAAAATTCTTAAATACTACTTCACTATGGTATTTATTTATGGTCTCCCTTGTTTTCTTAATCTGCCTTAGTTAGGTAAATCACATATGGTTAGAGTAGTGGGAGCTTTTCTGTTTTTCAAATTCTCTTTTTTTTTTTTTTTTTCTTTTTTGAGCGATTCCTTTTGAAAGCATATGAAATGTCTTTTCATAGCTTTATAATGATGGATGTAATGCACAAAGATATACGGGTGGGGGAATGAAAATCACTTCTGCTTTGAATGAGAAGGTTGCATATCAATTTACTTGTGTGTGCCTTGAGAAGGTCGATGAGTATGGAAATTGATATTTTTGTGTGTAGATTAATTTCAAGAGATATACAAGGAAGACAGATTTTAGGAAAGCAGATGATTTTTGGAAACTTGCAATATGGCATCTGTCTTGTGCTTTCATCGATGTTGAAATCTCAAGGGTCACTCTCTTTGAAAAGTTAGAAGATCAGAATATGAGGGAATCTAGGGGCAGGGAGAGAGAGAGAGAGAGAGAGAGAGAGAGAGAGAGAGAGAGAGAGAGAGAGAGAGAGAGAGAGAGAGAGAGAGAGAGAGAGAGAGAAAGAAAGAGAGAGGTAGAGAGAGAAGCTGCTGTTGGAAAGTAATGTTTAAAAAAGCAAAGCCAAGAAAACTCAAGCTTTTCTGCTTTTTCGCAAAAAATTACTCCATCACCCTGAACAGAAAAAAATACTCTTCACCCTGAAAAGAAAGAAAACCTCCTGCAATTACTTTTTGGAATATGTCTCCTCCTATCCAACATCCTTATATAAAGACACCTTAATTCATATGTGTTTCGTATTTCCTAATTGCTAGGGGGGGAGACGTATACTGAATTGATCATTACAGAGAGTTCATCATTTGGAAAAAAAAAATAGAGCTCTACCTGAATGAGCAGCCTTAGAAATTGCAATTCGTGTTAGAACAAGCAGCTTTGCAAATTGAAGTTTGGCTACTTCTTCATTATATTGTACAAATGAATTGTACAAATGAAGAGAGGCTTCAGCTCAAGGAGATGTGATTTACCGGTTGACTGCCAGCGACTTCACATTCGCAAGCTTTTTTGAGAAGGTATGGGATTTCATTGATCAAATCCTGTTAGTTTATATGTATATTTATATGAATAATCAGTATATGTGTAGATAAACAAGCTTTGAGATGTTGTTACTTGTGGTGTTGGTTGCATATCAATTTACTGTTTTTCTTGGAGCTTGACCATGGAAATTTAGAATGATCATTACTCACAAGAAGAATACTTACAGAATCAAGAGAATGAAGTGAGTTCGAAACCTTTCAACATGACTCTGAAGTTGGAGAAGAACATGCATGGGCAGGTGTTCTGTTCTCTCGTCTCGGTCCAACATTCACTTGATAATCCATTCGGCTGCTATTTTGGCAGTCATTTGCTTGATCTTCATATTCTC
This sequence comes from Ceratopteris richardii, assembly GCA_020310875.1. Classification (NCBI taxonomy): domain Eukaryota; kingdom Viridiplantae; phylum Streptophyta; class Polypodiopsida; order Polypodiales; family Pteridaceae; genus Ceratopteris; species Ceratopteris richardii. Next base: position 91,233,122 of record CM035437.1, read on the forward strand.
CTACCCCATCATTATCTGCCTTTCATAAGGTAGACTGTGAAGATGTCATTTCCAGTCTCGTTTCCCACTGAAATTTATTATTATTATTATTAGAGATTATTATTATTATTATTATTATTATTATTATTATTATTATTGTTATTATTATTAGAGATTATTATTATCGAGCGACAATGTGCCTTCATCTTCTAGGATAAAGTTTCCATAAGCAAGGCCCCTCTGATGAACCTCTTGCTACAATCTCTTCTACATAATGATTGGAAAAATGGATATAATCTTTTTGCTACTTTTTTGGTGGTCAATGTTGGGTGTGTGATTGATTGAGGAAGCACGAATAGAAGTCCACACAAGAGTGAAGAAGAAGATCCAATCATAGAGAGAAGTGATGGCTGAAAGAGCTCTTTAGATGATCAATGATATGAGAACGAATGAAGTGAGAGCTATAAGTGGATCCTTGAGTACAATGTGCCATCACATATGAGTATAACATGTATATGTGGTTTCATGGGGGAGAAAACCTCTAGCCAACACTAGAACAAACTGTGTGATTCACATCAACACTACTCAAGGGATACATAATTGTAGCAAAACCCCCTAGAGCGAATGATGTGAACACATACAAGAAATGATAGATCAACCCCCACAAGGTAATAAACCTAAATCTTTATGAAAAGCTTCAAAATTTTCCCTTAGAAGAGCTTGGTGAATATGTCTACAATATTGTGTAGGCACATATACCAAATCAATATGTCCGGGAATATGTTTAGGTGTATCAATCTCCATGGATAGATCCATCAATAGGCATCTCAATCATATACACTTGCTTGTAGTTATTAAGATTACCATGTATTTAGGATTAGAACTTGATGTGGCCATAGTAGATC
>CM035437.1:91239005-91241505 GCA_020310875.1 Ceratopteris richardii
AGCCTCACAACTGGAAGTGGCCACAGTAGGCTGCTTCTTGCTCAACCAAGATATACATGAGCTACCAAGCATGAAGCAAAAACCATTGGTGGACACACGAGTGTCATAGCAACCAGCCCAATCTGAGTCAGAAAAAGCATGCAAATCTGGCGGTAGTGATCCCCCCTTGGGATAAAACAACCCAAGTAGTCGAGTACCACTCAAGTAGCGAAAGATGCGTTTAACCGCCTTCTAATGCGTGACTCCTGGGCAATGCATAAACCTGCTCATCCGTGAGACAGCAAACTGAATATCTGGCCGAGTAATGCATAAGTAAATCAAGCATCCAACAGCCTGTTGATAGAGAACAACATCAAATGCATCTCCAACATCATGAAGACTCAATCGTAAACCTGTCTCCATAGGAGTGGCAATAGGCTTACAATCTTCAAGGTCAAAATGCTGCAATAATGTGTCAATATATTTCGTTTGACACAAAGCCATTCCACCATCAACATGCATAAACTGAATGCCCAAATAGTGATGCAAATGCCCCAAATCAGACATCTCAAATGAGGCATGCAAATCAGCCTTGAAATCAGCAATATGCTTCTCAATAGGACCAGTGAGCAGCATGTCATCAACATAGACAACAATGATCAGAAGCACATCATTAGCACGCTTAACATATAAGGTGCTTTCAGTTGGACTGTTCACAAAACCATGTGCAACCAGATAGGCATGTATCTTCTCATACCAAGCATGTGGTGCTTGCTTTGAACCATATAATGCCTTCTTTAACCTGCACACCTGGTTTTCATGCCCTTTCTGCACAAAGCCACGGGGCTGAAAAACATACACTTCTTCATGTAAGTCACCATTCAGAAATGCTGTTTTAATGTCCAACTGATGTACATTCCAACCATGATGGGCTGCAAGTGCACAAATGCTCCGAACAGTAGTCATACGGCATGTAGGTGCAAAGGTTTCATCAAAATCAATGCCTCTTTCTTGCGCATAACCCTTTACAACAAGCCTAGCCTTATACCTGTCAACTGTACCATCAATTTTACGCTTCAACTTGTATACCCACTTAGTGCCAATGGCCTTCTTGCCAGGAGGCAAGTCACATAAAGACCATGTACCATTCTTCATTATAGCATCATATTCAGATTGCATGGCAGCCATCCAATTTTCTGAATTCTGTGCTTCATCAAAAGAAACAGGCTCATTCTCATCACAAAGACTAGACGCAGCCATAGCATAGCAATCTGATGCAAAGGAGGCACTATGAGAGCCTGAACGAGTACGATATGACAAAGGTGCATCTAATTTGCTGTCATGCAAAGTCTGCACCAGCCATTTTGGCATAGTTTTTGCCTGCTCAATATCAACTCTCTCATCAACAAGTGCATCATGTAAATCTGCATCAGAAATAGAATGATCTGCATCATCATATGAAACCTGCAAAGGCTGAGAAGTTGCCTCATTAGGACCAGCACTAGATTGTCCACCTGTAAAAAGAGGCATCAACGTATCATACATGTCTTTGGAGCTAACAGATGTCTCCTTAGTACATGAAAGCAATGGCTGAATAACATCTTCCACAAAGACAACATCACGACTAAGTAGAATGCGTTTAGTCAGTGGATGATACAGACGATAGCCTTTACTTTCAGAACTGTACCCAACAAAAATACATTTTACTGCCTTATCATCCAATTTTCTGCGATGTTGTTCATGCACTAATGCATATGTCAAACAACCAAAAACACGCAGATGAGCAATAGATGGCTTGCGGTCATGCCAAGCCTCATATGGAGTGATAGACTGCAACGCTTTAGTGGGACACCTGTTCAGTACATATGCTGCACACATGACAGCCTCAAGCCAGAAACTATGTGGTAAAGCCTGTACAAGCTGCAATTTCTGCGTAGCCTGAACTGAACCATCTTTTGGAAAGGAAGAACGCTGCATTTTGCCCAAAATACAGCCTTCACAAACATGTTTTCCAGGAGCCTCAAGTTTGGGCAAAGAGGACACCATTTCAGATTTCTACAGGTGTAGCAAACTAGCAAAATTCAGATGACCAAAGCATGCATGCCAAAGCTTTGCATCTGACATAGCCTGAGAATCATGAACGGCACATGCCGAATCATTCATAGATCTTTCATAGTCTATGAGCTTATACAGCCCACGACATAAAATGCCAAAAGCAATAATCACATCGCCATTTGAGAGATCATGGACTGAACACCTGTCATCAACAAATTTCACAACCAAGCCAATCTTGGCTAATGCAGAAACTGATAACAGGTTCTTTTTGATCCCTGGTACAAATAAAGCATCTCACAAAGTGAAAGAACTACCATAAGCAGTAGTCAGAATGATCTTACCAACTCCCATAACAGGATAAGAGGAGTTATTGGCATATGTGACAGTATTCCCTGTAGGGGCAGGCTCGAGTGAAGAGAAGAAACTGCGCTGCGAGGTAATATGTTTGGTCGCCCCACAGTCAAAG
>CM035437.1:91246505-91256505 GCA_020310875.1 Ceratopteris richardii
TGCAGGACTATTGATATGGAACATTCTTTGCATGTGTATGGTAGTGGTGCACCAAAATTTTGTATTTGATTCTTATATGGCAATGCTTTGCTAGAGTTTGTAAAAGCCTCATATATGATAGTGGTTTGCCATACTCTTGTACATGCTTCATTTATGAAATATATAACTTTTTTTGTACATGGTTCATGGTTCATGGTTCATAGTTCATTCTGATTATCTCTTTTGTGTCCAATAATATTTTTCTTTATGAAATCATATTTCAGTTGCCATTAGAGTACACATCACATGTACTCGGTTTTCTTTGGGTAGAGTGTATTGTCTTTTGCTTAACAACATTATGGTAATGTTGCTATAGCAAAAGACAACATACTCTGCCCAAAAAAGATTTTGCAGATATGGTCGTCAATATAAGTGATGGTACTCCTAGGAGGGTCATCAGAATAAGCACCGGTATACCCAGCGAGCGCTGGTATACATGGCGGTACACCCAGTAGAGGCATCGGTATATCTGTCGATATGAGCATGGATATTACCGATGCTCATATCGACGGATATACCGATGCCTATACCGGCGCTCTAATTCCGATGCGCATATCGACACCTACACAGACATCGGGGCAAAAATATGCCCGTTCAATTTCCTTGGTAAAAGCCTTGGTATACGGCTGATCTGTTGTAGTGTCTATTCTTGCACTCCACAACACCAATTTTTTAGGACCATCCCAATGAAGTTGGTGTGTAGTCGGTGAAGTAGGAACCAAAGCACGAACAGGAACCTGAAGATCATCATCATCAATGCCATCTACATCACGTTCAATAACTATATTTGTAGGTGTAGTGGATCATTTTTCAACACCCTACACAATATTCCATAGTACTTTTTCCACCAATACATGATGCATAATATATGCCTATAATGGGTAATTTTTTCCTTTCAACTTATCCTCAGCAACCAACATAGGAAATACCCTAATCTAGAAAAATGATTGTATCTCAAAAAGTTGAAAAAAACTACCATGTCGAGCTTTGCTAAACCTATAGTAGACTTTGAGACAACTTGTAATGGTGAACAGAAACCTATATATATGTTTGGCACAAAAGGAAAAAATTTCCCACATAGGTGTTGTGATAATGCATTCGAAGGTCGAAACAAGCTTAGATCAAAATTTTGACAACATAAAGTGAAGCAATTTTGAAATCCTAATCACCTAGAGTATGCTCACCAAATTTTGTGTGATTTTGAGACTATGACAAGATGGGTGTCAACGATGCCCTAGATGAAGCAGTAGCTTGCTCTAATACCAATTGTTAGAGTTTGAGGTTTGCCAAAGGAAAGGAACAACACAAGGAAGAAGAAGAATCTTGGAGCACAACACACAACAATGAGTGTATTCCCAAGTGAATGTACAAACATAAGTAACCCGTTATGGTTATAGGCAAATATACAAGCTAGGGGAAGAAAACCTCCTAAGGAGGGAGAAAAGTGCCCTAGTAGTCCTAAGTATGTTCACACACATCACTACCAAAATATATCAATACCCACCACATTTGAGACATGTCCAAGAAACCTATAAAGTCACTAATATGGCTAGAAAACAACTCAAAATTGAACACTCATTGTCAAAGAACCACAAAGAAATCCCTTCTTGAGGTTTTCGAACCTCATCAAAGAGAACTATGCACAAAAGTATTACCGTTAGCATACATGTGAAAGGCCGAATAGCCGTTGGGCACTTTTGTATATGTTATTTAATAAAATATATAGTGGTCTGATCAGCCATAGATTATAAGTTTGATCGCATTTGGAAAACCTAAGAAATTTGTGTGTTGTGCCCCCTATGCTCTCTATTTTTTGTGTATTCTACAGCCTCTATGTGGAAGTATTGTGTGTAGCATTCGAAGCTCAGTTTTCTACTTCGAGGGTATTATCATGGAGCTCTTGAGAAGGAGAGTCCACTATGGTGCATCGCCATTGAAATACTTCACTACTGTCAGAGCATTTTGAGGCAAAATATTTGCTCCTATTGTGCGAGCGAAGCGGGCACCTGCCTGGTTTTCTCCAAGGCTTATGTAAGGTGATGACCAAGGCATACCTTATCATGCCAGTTATCGAAGTCCTCGTTGGTGCCATTGGTTGTGCGCAAGGTAGGACCTCAATGATGAAGGAAGACAAAGGTTCCTAGTACTTCTCGAGAGGTTACCCATCATAGTTTGTTTCCCCGAAGCTCGCCTAACCAACAATCTCTTGCCATTAACCTACACTCTTGTGGAGCTTGAGAAATGGGAAAGTCTAAGGTTGACATTACCTTGAACATGTTTTGGCTCTCAAAGCTTCATTCTTTTCTTCCAAAGCCTATTTAAAAGCATTTTTGAAGTGATTTTTGGAGTCATTTTGGAGTACTTTCATGCATAGTTCTCATTACACACGTTCAAGAACATCACAAAGAGTGCTCTTATGTACTTCTTCGACAACAAATATTTATCTTTGGGCCTATGGTTTTAGCCATACTAGTATAGATCTACAGGTTTCTTGAAACATTTTAGTTGTGGTGGGAGTAGCCACTGCAAATTTATGCAGGTTCTTGAGCCTAAAGAACAGAGTTAACAAACACTTGAAGGTGTTGTTGGCTAGTGTTTTGGCTATGAATTCAACCTTTCAATGCCATTTTATTGCATATGTTTATCTCATACGTACTATGCACACTTCAATGGATACTGCTTATGTACATCCATGTGGCCATTGATATAGCAGTTACGTATTTGCATAAAGCTTGTGACATTGATAAAGAGGGTCATGGTGAGGTTTTCTTAACTGGGAGACACCTAGATATTAGGATCTCTTTGGTGATCAAAAAAAGGTGGAAGACTTACCCAGCCTCACCATGGAGATGTATGATAGTCATTCATAGGTGCTTGGTAAGCCTAGTTAGCTTCTTTCAGTTAAGTGTTTACATGTAGTGGAGCCAATGATTCACAATGCATGTTCACATATCAATACTTGTAGTTTAGCGAGTTCTTCTAATACTTGTCATTGCTCATTTTGTAGAGAAGACTGCCAAAGTTTTTCTAGATTTTAGTTTTTCTCAACTATATTGTGGTCAATTTTACTCCTTGACACAACTATTCATGTGAGCACATAAATTCTCACATAATCCTTTTGATTGGTCATTGTTATTCAGTAATCCATTTTTCTGGGGAGACTCTATCAAATTTTTCCCAAGATCTCGTACTCGATCATCCTTTTTTTTAGCTTTGGTGGTGTTTGGACTATTCTACCTCCATTATCATTCTAGTCAGTTCTCTATCATCATGGCATCATATATCTCAGGCACGTCTAGTGGATTAGGGTCTAGTGCCAGTGTTCCCAAGGGGAGCTATAACTCACAGGGAAAAGACCATTTTAAGATCTGAAAATTTGATGGCACAAACTTTACTTTATCAAAGAATCAGATTAAAGATGTGCTGATTTAGAGGAGGCAATGGAAGCTAGTAAATGGAATCTTAAAGAAGCCTATTGACATGGATGAAGATGATTGGGATGAGTTGGATGAAATGGTTAGGTCCACCATTTGATTGCACTTAGTAGATACTGTTTACTTTATAGTATTGGACTGTCAAAGTCTAAAGGAGCTTTGAAAGAAGTTAAGCAACACATATGAAAAAAAATGGCATCAAATAAAGTGTATCTAATGAGAAAGTTATATGACTCACACATGAAGGATACATATAGTGTTGCTACTCATCTAAATGAGGTTTATGATATATTCTCTTAGTTATAGGCTCAGAAAATGGAGATGGATAATGAAATGAAAGTAGTGTTTTTGCCATGTACCTCGCCATCATCATGGGATACATTCTACACAGCTATTAACAATAGTGAACCCCATGGTAAACTAGTCTATGATGACATATGTGGATCACTCTTGAGTGAGGAGATTTGTAGAGGCAATCTATGGTTGGCTCTCATAGTGGAGATGCAAATAATGTTCATGATTCTTACTAAGGAAAGAATCAGCAATGTGGCAAGAGCAAGAACAAGGAAAAGAATGGTCAATGGAATAAGAGTAGAAGTAAATCAAGGAAGAGGGATATCAAATTCCATTATTCAAATAAGCATGGGCACATGAAAAAAGACTGCTATGCACTAAAGAATGCTAAAGCTAAAGGACAAATTTTGATATGCATGTTAAACAACTACCTGCACCATCTACTTCAAATGTGAAGATTGAAGAAGTCAATGTTATTTCTGATGATGTTGATGTCTTGACACTTGAAAGTATTGTGCCTACTTAGGCTCTTATGGTTGATTCTCTTTCCCACACGTGGCTGCTAGATTTTGATGCTTCTTTCCATGTGACACCACATAGAGAATGGTTCTCTACTTATGCAACAAAGTCTATTGGTACTTTGAGACTTGGTGGCTCTTACCAGTGTGAAATTGTTGGGATCGGAGGTGTGATTGTGTAGTTAATTGATGGTTCAAAATTTATTATGCATAATGTATGTCATATACCTCAAATATCACGCAGTTTGATGTCAGTTGATCAACTTCATGACCTTGGTTACAAGGTGTTCTTCTATGCTCAGTCCTTTCTCATATCAAAGGGCAATATGGTTATTGCAAAAGGAAGAAAAGTTGGCTCACTTTATCCTTTTTCTCTATCACAGAAAGAACATTTGTTAGTTGTTACTGAACAACCTATGGCTTGTATTTGGCATGGCATTTGGGCCATATATCACATAGTGGAATGGAAAATCTTTTTTGTTTTGGCTACTTAAATGTGTTATGTTTCTCCAATTTTTCATTTTGTGAGCATTGTCAATATGGAAAGAAAATTAGGAATGTGCATAAAATGCATATTGACTCTTCAATTCAACCTTTAGATCTCATTCATATAGATGTGTGTGGTCCTATGTCCACAAGGTCATTAAGTGGTTGTCTTTACTTTGTCACTTTCATAGATGATGCTACTAGAAAAGGTTGGGTATATCTTATCAAATCAAAGGATGAGGTATTACCTATTTTCAGAAAATGGCTTGCTTTGGTTGAGACTAAAAAAGGAACTAAGCTTAAGGCTTTACATTTAGATAATGGGTTTCAGTATACCTCACATGAATTCAATCTTTTCTATCAATATAGAGGAATTCATAGAGAGTTTATAACTCCTTATAACCTAGTACAAAATGGTGTAGCAGAAAGGATGAATAGAACTATTCAGGCTAGAGTAGTTTGTAACCTGCATCATGCAAACCTTTCACAAGGCTTTTGGGTAAAATCAGTATTGATTGTAGTTGATGTGATTAACCTTTCACCTAGTACTTCCAAAGGTCTGAAAGTGACACAAGAGTTATGGAAAGGGAAACCACCATATTATGATCATCTTTGAATTTTTGGTTGTGAATCATATGTTCATATACCCAAGAATCTTAGATAAAAGCTTGACCATAAGTCAAAGAAATGCATTTTTCTTCGATATGGGAGAGAAGGTCAATTTGGATATTGTGTCGGGGATCTTGAAACATGGTTAGTGATCAAAAGCAGGGATGTCATTTTCAATGAGTCTAAGATGCATAAACAACCCATTAAAAAGGTTGAAGTGAGAAGAGTGGTGTTTTGAGGATACTATTCCTCTAGTTAGCATGCATAAAATTGCTACATATAGGGATGTTCAAGAGAATTTACAATCAGATCAATTTGTAAATATTTTTGTTCAACAACCATTGATACTCTATGCATATGTCTCATATCCACGTGACGAATATGTTCTAGGTTTGGATTTTGTTATGCTAATAGATGTTGGTTAGCCTTCTTGCTACAAAGAGGCTATGTAGACAAAGGATCATGTCGAGCATGTCATGAAGAATGAGTTGGATTCTATTCACAAGAATGGTACTGGGAATTTAGTACCTTTGCCAAAGGAGAGGAACGTTGTAGCATGTAAATGGGTATATGAGGTGAAATTTACATCGATAGTGCTTCTCCAAAGTATAAAGCACGACTATAGTTAGAGTGCCATTGCTTTGGCTAAGAATCCGGTCTATCATGCAAAGACCAAGCACATTGAGGCGAGGTATCACTTCATAGAAAATGGCTTAGCCACTGAGTGCACTATTCTTGAGAAGGTTCATACTGGAGATAATGTTGCAATTTTTTCGACTAAAACTCTACCACAAGATAGTTTTCAATAGTGTTGTCACTTGATGGAGGTTACTTGATTCGTGATCTTACACAGTTACTTGTATACTATGTAACATGCCCATCAAGTATAGTTTGTATACTTACACTCAGGTATTCTTTATCATTTTTTATTTTTCTCCCATAGTCACTTTGGCCATATTGGCCTTTAGTGGGATATTGTTACCGTTAGTGTACTATGTGAAAGGACAAATGGCCATCAAACACTTCTGTATATGTTCTTTAATAAAACATCTAGTGGCCTAGTCAGCCACAGATTGTAAGTTCGACTACATTTGGAAAACCTAAGAAATCTGTGTCTTGTGCCCCCCATGCTTTGTGTTATCTTCGTATTTTGTAGCCTATGTGCGGAGTACTATGTGTGGCATCTAGAGCTTGGTTTTCTACTTTGAGGGTATCATCCTGGAGCTCTCAAGAAGGAGAGTCCACTGTGGTGCATCGCCCTTTAAATACTTTAGAAACTACTCTCAAACAACTCCAAGAATCACCCTAAAAACTGCTTCAAAACATTCTAAAAGCAAAGAATAAAGCCCTCACGACCAAAACCTTCTCAATGTAATGTCAACCTTAGTATTTCTCCCTCCTCAATCACGACATGAGTGTAGCTTAGTGGCAAAAAATTGTGAGTTAAGTGAGCTCTTGGGAGAACAGTAGTGGGATGGATAACCTCTCCGGAAGTATTGGAAGCCTCCATCTTTCTTAATCATTGAAGTCCTCCCTTGTGAGCAACCAATGGTGCCAATGGTGACTTTCATGATTTGAAGGACAAAATATGGCAAGGCCTATGCCTTGTTCCCTAACTTCTTTGGCTAAGCCTTGGAGTTGCCAATGTGTTTCGAAGGTTGAAGGTTTCAAAAGCACTATGTAGACTTGCAACAACTTACGTGTTTGCATGTGAAACTTCTATGATACTAGTAAAGAGAAGCCTTCGAGCTCCTCACAATGCACCTAATCTTTTTGGATGGTGTTGCAATTCTCTTTTGTATTTGTCTGTGTAGAGCTATGGAAAATATGCAAAAAAACAAAGAACATAAAGTATGTAGATTTCACAAATTGGCAATCTCAGTCTAGCTCGTGGTTGACCTGACCACTAAAAGTTTTAGTAGAACAACTATATACAAGAATGTCAGATAGACATTTGGCTATTCACACAGATACTACTAGTAACACTCTGTAACAAGATGTTGTACTAGGAAAATGCGTAGGGATTTGGAATTGGCATAAACTGAGACCAAAATTAGAAGATCATTAATCACTCTATAATGAATGAACCCTGAAGTGCAATTTCATTATGATGATTAGATCTTATTTAGCAACAACATGACTATGTGAGAATGCCTAAAAATGAGACAATTGACTAAAATCAAAAAACAAAATTTTAATGACTTACATTCCAAAAATGCATCTTAGTCATCCATGAAAATCCCAAATGGGTAATGGTACCTTTCATAATATCAATAGAAATTCCATTTGAAGTTGTTTAGGTTTATGGCATTCATTAATAAATCTTGAGAAGGTCATCCCTTTTTGTGTCTAATTATTTACAATGGAGTAGGAATAAATGCAAAGGTGAAATAAGTTAGCAGAGGAAAGATTACGGTACCAAACAGGGGAAGCACAAAAACCATGTTATTTTGCATTATGGTGTCCCCTACCCATTCGAGAACATTGTGCATAGAGAGAATCTAGTTCCTTAGTTACCCCTCAACACTCTTATGTTAAGATGAATATGTATGCCTTCAGGCTATTCACATCATTGCTAACCTTCAAGCTGCTCAAAATTAGATGTGCCTTCGAACAAGTTCAAATCAAGTTACCTCGTTTGACATTAAGATTGTCCCTTTCTTAGCTCTATTTTAGTGGGCCTTTGGGCTCTATATCCTAGTAGTGCCAAGCATCTAACCCTTACTTTATGGGATATGAAGAGATCCCATGAATGCTTTACCTGCCCTCATTTGCACTTTCGATGAACTCAGACATAACTTAAAAACTAAATCTCAAGATCAAACTTCCTTTAAAAGTAAATCATCATTAGAGGAAGTTTTAGTGTGATTCCCTTTTAGTAACTTTAAGGAATGATATAAAATGAGAAGCTGAGAATTGAGAATTTGGCTTCCAAACGATACATAACCATCTTTCAAAATGCAGATATCATTCCATCCCTCAAAAATACATGTTCATGTACTAAGTAAGCAATATCAACTTTTTGAAAACACTTCAATATTTGAAAAGCTTAGAGAAAGTGTATCTATAAAAAAATATTAAATTGAATATTGTGTTGGTGCCTCAAATGGAGGCCATTTAGAAATAAAAAAATATTAAATTGAATATTGTGTTGGTGCCTCAAATGGAGGCCATTTAGAAATTAACATTAGCTTTGTACTGAATTACTTTGCACTATAGTGTTGAGAGCATATGATACTTGTAATCTGTTTCATATACATAAAATGAAATTTTAAACATGTGTTTGGATCGAAAAGTTGAGAGAGAGGTGCAAAATTCATGAGCAACATAAATTTTCTAATAATTGATATATTTTTCTTTGCCTTTCCTATGAGGGTCTTTACATGGGAGTTCCTATAGCTCAAGGTTGGTTTCATGAAGAGACAATAAAAAAAACACTCAAGTGTACTATTTCAAATGGAACACTGAGAAAATAATTAGTTACATCATTCATGTGTCACAAAAGAAGGTGAAACTGTGTTAATTCTATTTTTGTGCCATTGCCCTATGTGAACACAAGAGATGGTGGAACAAATACCTTTTTCTCACATAAATATTTTGAAATGCATTAAAAAAAGGATCAAATTGAATAAAAAATTAAAAGTTTTTTTTTTAATATTGAAAAGTTGTTAGCCTAAATATAGGTTGCATCTGCTGGCTCAACAAAATGTGCTACACAAGGGTGGGTTTGTTGGAGGATAAACACTCCTATGTGCACAATGAAAGCAAATGAATCCTCGTAGGATCCTGATTTTTTTAGACACAGGCTTTGTGTTTTCTAAGTTTCTTTGAGTACATGCAAAGAATGAAAATGAAACTTTGCATATTGAAACTAGACTTAGAGAGATTTGGATATTGTATAATGCCTCAACTAGCTCAATCAAAACAGACTACTTGATCTCTTCATAGAGTATTAGCTAACTACATAGACACTATTCTAAACATTTCTTTACTAGAAGTATTCTAAACATTTCTTTACTAGAAGTATTCTAAACATTTCTTTACTAGAAGGAACCATTTATAAATGTTACTATGGAACATGTTAGCATAAGTGTTGACAAAAAAATATAGTTTTCATTAAAGGATAGAGATAGTAAGATTCATTCATCAATTTTATAATGCTAATTTTAGTATTGATGCAAAAAAATCATAGTGATGTTAGAGAGTGTCGATTTTTTATTAAAGTCATGATCTCATAATTTTCATTGTTTTAAATGCCATCAAATCTCTTATTATATATATATAAACACTTTTTTGTCCATAATCAGAGATTTGCACTAATTTTAACTAGGTTTATGCCATAAAATTAATCGCATATGTGTCGTGATAGTGTTATCATCTATGAATTATTTTGCAAAGTGTTGGTATGAATATGATCCATTTTTTATTATCAAAATACTATTTGATAATCTTAAAGCTATAAATATTTTTTCAACAATCTTAGGAGTTAAATTTCTATGTTCTTTCTTCAAGTTAAACAATACTACTCTCTTTCTATGCTAAGAAAATGTCATTTTATAATCAAATATTGCAATTGCTACATGATTTAAGTCAATATGCTAATTTTTTCTTTATAAACTA
>CM035437.1:91259005-91274005 GCA_020310875.1 Ceratopteris richardii
TGTGTATAGGTGTGAGTGTGTATGTCTATATGTGAGTGTGTGTGTGTATATGTATGTGAGTGTCTATGCATATGTTGTTAGGAAAGATGGATGGACACTCCAAGAAATGAGTAGGTACTACCGAATCTTGCTTAGTACCAGCTGTTGGTGCAAGTCACAAGCCTACACATTTCGCCTGAAGGATACATTGAGATCCATACACATATGGAGAAGCATAGGAACTCATGTTAGTGGTTAATTACCACTTTATCTCTTTGTAAAAATCACATTTAACTTGGAATCTTTGTAGACACCTACCTAAAGGAATTCGTGGAAAAAAGTTTAACTCTGATTGAAGGAATATCTCCTAGGATATAGGAGCTTGATCATAGGGGGCCAGAAGTTTGAATTTGAATTCAAATTTTTACTCAATCACTATAAAAGTGAACATGAAAAAGTCACGGTTAGAACTCATCACTCCCGAGCTTCTCATTACTGTTTCTGAGTGTGTGTGAGGCCTGCACTCTAGCCCACACCTATCTACACCATTAGGTAATGATACTCATGCCAATTATATTGTATACAAGTGTTCATTAATACATACATTCACATTGTTCATTTCTGAGTTCTCTGTCATACTACCTGAAAGTCTTTCAACTTGTGAAGTGCATATCTCAGTCATTCTTCACCAAATTCAAAGATCTAAAGCTTGTTGGAATCATCTCAAAGTTTTTTACATGTTATCAAAATTTGAAGAGATTCTATTCAGCCATTTCAAAAAAAAGCGTGTCGAGGTGATCACTAGTCAATATCTGCAACAGTCCTTAAAAATCGGGGGTAAATGTTTATTTGCTAAATTGATTTCTTTGAGCATAGTTGATTCTTTTATATTATTCCACTTGGAATAGTTAGCTTGCTAAGCTAATTAGATACCCCTAAAAGGAATGTTTCCAATTCCTACTGTGCTGGTCATACTGAGCAAAAGATCCAGCAGGTATCAAGACATAAATAGAAGGTTTTCTTGAGATCTTGAAGTCCAAAGTTCATAGGCCATTTTATGGTGTCATTAGAGAGCTAAGGAGGTCCACTTATCAAGTCTAAAGCATCAGAGGGCTGGTACAAAGCAGGTTTTGGCAGTACCTACTCAATCTCTTGGAGTGTCCATCCATCATTCCCAACAGTGGTATCAGAGCAAACTAAGGTAAAATGGGAGATGGTTTTCCTTCATTTATTGATAAATTAGACAGGAACAACTATCAGGCATGGTCTCTAAGGATGAAGACCTACCTACAAGGAAGGAGTATCTATGGATACATCTCAGGAGATGAGGAATTGCCCTCATTCAAAACGAGAGGATTACCAACAAAGGAAGAACATGAAAAGCTCAACACATGGTGTGCAAAGGATGCATTAGCAAGGTCTTATTTAGTCAACTCCATCTCTGATTTTCTTTTGCCACATATTAGGAACTGTAAGACATCCCAAGAGACTTGGGAAACCTTGTCATCTTATTTCACTTCCAACACAAGGGCTAGAAAAGTTCAGTTGTGGATTGAGTTCACCACATTAAGGAAACAACCTAAGCAAGCTGTTTAAGAGTTTGTGACCAAGATTAAAGATGTAGCAGATCAGTTAGCAAGCATAGGAGAAGAGATTGAAGAAGAGCAGATTGTAAGGCAAGTAATCAATGGGATCAAGGCTGATGACAAATGGGAAAGCTTCACCACTGCCATGGACCTGTACATGGACATGCAAATTCTAGATCTTACAACTCTCATGGGACAATTGTTCACTCATGAAGCAAAGCTCAACAAGAATGGAGACACATCCAAAGGTAATAACTCTTCTGCTCTATACATTGATAAGAAGTCTAAAGATAAAGGCAAGAACAAGAAGGTGGAAGATGAAGGCACTACCTCCCAAGGCAACTATGTAGGGAGAGGTAGACCATCAAGAGGAAGGGGCAGAGGAGGTAAGCAAGGTAGGGGGAGATCCTATAACTCCTCACGATGCAGCATTTTTGGTTTATCAAATCATACTACAGATGAGTGTTTCAGGAATTACAAGAATCGTAGAGGAAGAGGATACCAAAGATGTGGATACTCACAATCGAGGTAGATTCAACCATCACCAAGGCTACAACAACAACAACAACAACAATTACAACAATAACTACAATGGAAATTACCAAGGAGGATTCAAATCCAGAAAGGACTACAACAACTATACAGAAGAGGAGGATGATTCTCTTCTGATCATGAACATGACTTCAAAATCAAGTACAAATGATGACCACCTATTCTACATTGACTCAGGATGCTCAAATCATGTGGCTGGCAATGTAGCACTACTCTCTGATCTTGAGGAACCAAAAGGTAAGCATCAAGTCCAAACAGGTGATGACACCAAGCACTCAGTAGTTAAAGTTGGAAATGTTAAGACTTGTGATGAAAATCAGAACTTGTTGAGTAGGGTACTTTATGTACCCACCATTACCAAAAATTAGATGAGTGTTGGACAGATTTTGGAGAAAGGTTTGTAGGTTAGATTCAATCAATTTGGAGCATTTGTGGAGGATCCAAGGCATGGGTTCAAGAGGATTGCTAAAGGAGAAAAATTAGATAGACTTTTCACTTTTGAGCTAGAAGACACAAAGAATATTGCACTATAGAGTTATAAGGATCAAACACTTTCAGAACTTGAGATTTGGCACAAAAGATTAGGGCATGTAGGAGAAAGAACCTTGAAACAGATATGCAGGGATCAATGTGTAATTGGAATACCCAATGTCTCCAAACAACACATGATATATAAATGTAGTGCTTGTCAATTTGGGAAGTCTCACAGGTTACCCTTCTCAAGGAAAGGCTACATGCATGAAGACTACCTAGAACTTGTTCACACATATGTATGGGGACCAAGCAAAGACCCCTCAATATTAGGATCAACGTACTATGTATCTTTTATTGATGATTATAGCAGGTGGACTGTATTGTACTTCATGAAGCACAAGGATGAGGTGTTTAATTGCTTTAAAAAATATCTTGTACTTGTTGAGAATCAGATAGGGAAGAATTTGAAGAGGCTAAGGTCAGATGGAGGAGGTGAGTACTTCTCCAATGAGTTTGAAAACTTCTTGCAGGACAGGGGTATTAAAAGAGAAATCACCACAAGGTATACTCCTGAACAGAATGGGGTAGCTGAGAGAAGAAATAGGTTGATTGTTGAGACAGCTAGGTCTATGTTGAATGAAAAAAAGTTACCTAACTATCTATGGGCAGAGAGTGTTTCTACTGCCACTTATCTCATAAACAGGTTACCATCTAAGTCCCTTGATGGGATGACACCCTATGAAGCATGGCATGGTAAGAGACCCTCACACTACAACATATGAGGGGCATACCGACGCTGCATATACTGACGGTCATAGTCGGTGTCCGTATAGCCCTCAGAAAATCTCACTAAGAGATACCGACGGTCAAGTGACAGTCCGTATGACCGTTTTAAACGGATCGTCGGTGTGGCCCGCATCCGCCGGTATAAGCGTCAGTATAGGCGTCGGTATATGCGTCGGTATGAGCGTCGGTATAGGCATCGGTAACTTACTGGCAACTACCGACGCGTATACCGACGTCCATACCGGCGCCTATACCGTCGGTGAATTTTTAAACATACCGCAAACCCGAGAGCAAAACTTCACATTTCTGCGTGTGTTTGAGTACTGTCGGTCTACTGTCCAACTTGTGCGCGCGAACCTGCATTGTCTTGTGCACACACACACACGGATCTCTCTCTCTACACACACACACTCTCTCGGCTTAGCTCTCACATCTTGGTAAGTGCTGCGCGTACTGTTAGCATTTGTGTTTCTTTATGCTTTAGGGTTTCTAATTTCTCTTTTCGTTGATTTTGCAGAAGTTTGTTGGCGTCGATTGTTTGGAATTGGACGAGAGACGACCTACATTACGCTTTGACGACAACGATTCAAAGAGAGACATACTTGTAAGTGATTCTCTTATTCGCTATTGATAGAGAGAGAAGGAGAGAGAGAGAGAGAGAGAGAGAGAGAGAGAGAGAGAGAGAGAGAGAGAGAGAGAGAGAGAAAGAGAGAGAGAAGAGAAAGAAAGATACACATTAATTTACACATGCATACATACACACATACATGTACACACATGCATGCTTACATACACACACCTATACACACATGCATGCTTACATACACACACCTATACACACATGCATGCTTACATACACACACAGATACACATATGTATGCATACACACACACATAAATTTACACACATGCATACATACACACACATGCATACACACATACATACACACACATATATACACATATGCATACATACACATACACACACACACACATATACACACATACATACACACACGCATATATACACACATATACACACATGCATGCATACATACACACACATATACCGGCATGCATGCATACACACATATATACACACATGCATACATACACACATATACACACATGCATGTATACATACACACACATGTATACGCATGCATACACATACACACACATACACACACATACACATACATGCATGCATACATACACACACGTACACACACATGCACACACATGCATGCCTACATACACACACATACACATACACACACATGTATACACATGGATACATACACACACACACATGTACACATGCATACATACATACACATATATACACACATGCATACATACACACATATAATCCTATTTTTATTTTGAAGTTTTTGTTTTACATCAAATATATAAAAATAGGATTAGGGTTTTAGGGTTAAATATTTAAGATTAGAGTTTTAGGGTTTTAAATAGGATTAGGGCTTTAGGGTTAAATATTTAAGATTAGGGTTTTAGGGTTTTAGGTCTAGATATTTAAGATTAAGGTTTTAGGGTTTAGTATTTCAGATTTAAGTCTAAGTCTTTTTGATTAGGGTTTTAGGATTTTAATAGGTAGATAACATATATACACAAACACACATATACATAAAATACATACATACATGTAGATACACATGCATACAAAAATATACATATTTTAGATTTAAATCTTTATGATTAGGGTTTTAGGGTTATAACACCTAAATAACATATATGCACACATACACATACACATATAATACATATATACATGTATATACACATGTATACAAAAATATACATATTTTAGGTCTAGATATTTAAGATTAGGGTTTTAGGGTTTAGTATTTCTGATTTAAGTCTAAGTCTTTTTGATTAGGGTTTTAGGATTTTAATACGTAGATAACATATATACACAAACACACATATACATATAATACATACATACATGTAGATACACATGCATACAAAAATATACATATTTTAGATTTAAATCTTTAAGATTAGGGTTTTAGGGTTATAACACCTACATAACATATATGCACACATACACATACACATGTAATACATATATACATGTATATACACATGTATACAGAAATATACATATTTTAGGTCTAGATATTTAAGATTAGGGTTTTAGGGTTTAGTATTTCAGATTTAAGTCTAAGTCTTTCTGATTAGGGTTTTAGGATTTTAATACGTAGATAACATATATACACAAGCACACATATACATATAATACATACATACATGTAGATACACATGCATACAAAAATATACATATTTTGATTTAAATCTTTAAGATTAGGGTTTTAGGGTTATAACACCTACATAAGATATATGCACACATACACATGCACATATAATACATATATACATGTATATACACATGTATACAGAAATATACATATTTTAGGTCTAGATATTTAAGATTAGGGTTTTAGGGTTTAGTATTTCAGATTTAAGTCTAAGTCTTTCTGATTAGGGTTTTAGGATTTTAATACGTAGATAACATATATACACAAACACACATGTACATATAATACATACATACATGTAGATACACATGCATACAAAAATATACATATTTTAGATTAAAATATTTAAGATTAGGGTTTTAGGGTTATAACACCTACATAACATATATGCACACATACACATACACATGTAATACATATATACATGTATATACACATGTATACAGAAATATACATATTTTAGGTCTAGATATTTAAGATTAGGGTTTTAGGGTTTAGTATTCAGATTTAAGTCTAAGTCTTTCTGATTAGGGTTTTAGGATTTTAATACGTAGATAACATATATACACAAGCACACATATACATATAATACATACATACATGTAGATACACATGCATACAAAAATATACATATTTTAGATTTAAATCTTTAAGATTAGGGTTTTAGGGTTATAACACCTACATAAGATATATGCACACATACACATGCACATGTAATACATATATACATGTATATACACATGTATACAGAAATATACATATTTTAGGTCTACATATTTAAGATTAGGGTTTTAAGGTTTAGTATTTCAGATTTAAGTCTAAGTATAGTCTTTCTGATTAGGGTTTAGGATTTTAATATGTAGATTACATATATACACAAACACACATATACATATAATACATACATACATGTAGATACACATGCATACAAAAATATACATGTTTTAGATTTAAATCTTTAAGATTAGGGTTTTAGGTTTTTAACACCTACATAAGATATATGCACACATACACATGCACATGTAATACATATATACATGTATATACACATGTATATAGAAATATACATATTTTAGGTCTACATATTTAAGATTAGGGTTTTAGGGTTTAGTATTTCAGATCTAGAATTTTAAGATTAGGGTTTTAATTAAATATATATAATTAAATATATAAAATTAAATATATAAAAATAAGATTACATAATAAAAAAATATCTGAATATATAAATAAATATATATATAAAGTAAGATAATTATATACATAAATAAATATAAAAAGAACTAGTGTTTTAAATAATTTAATTAAATATTTATAATTAAATATATAAAAATAGGATTATGTAAGGAAAAAAAATCTGAATATATAAATAAGTATATATATAAAATAAGATAATTATATACATAAATAAATATAAAAAGAAATAGTGTTTTAAATAATTCAATTAAATATTTATAATTAATTATATAAAATTAAATATATAAAAATAGGATTACGTAAGGAAAAAAATCTGAATATATAAATAAGTATATATATAAAATAATATAATTATATACATAAATAAATATAAAAAGAACTAGTGTTTTAAATAATTTAATTAAATATAAATAATTAAGTATATAAAATTAAATATATAAAAATAGGATTACATAAGGAAAAAAATCTGAATATATAAATAAATATATATATAAAATAAGATAATTATATACATAAATAAATATAAAAAGAAATTGTGTTTTAAATAATTTAATTAAATATTTATAATTAAATATATAAAATTAAATATATAAAAATAGGATTACGTAAGAAAAAAAATCTGAATATATAAATTAATATATATATAAAATAAGATAATTATATATATAAATAAATATAAAAAGAAATAGTGTTTTAAATTATTTAATTAAATATATATAATTAAATATAATTAAGTAAAGAAAAAATCTGAATATATAAATAAATATATAAATACACAAACACACATACTTATATACCTATCTATATTCACATATATATACATATACACATATATATACACATGCATACATATATATACATGTTTTAGTTCTAGGTCATTTGGATTAGGGTTTTAGGGTTTTCACACGTACATAACATATATACACACATACACATACACATATAATACATATATACATGTATATACACATGTGTATAGAAATATACATAATTTAGGTCTAGATCTTTAAAATTAGGGTTTTAGGGTTTATGCATACATATAACTTAATTAAGAGGAAAAAAAATTGAATAAATAAATAAATATATATATATAAAATAGGATCAATCAAGAAGAAATCCGAATATATAGATAAAATAGGATAGCTATATAGATTAGGGTTTTAAAACTAGGATTTTAAGTTTTTTTAGGCATTTAAGTATTTTTAGAGTTAGATTTTTCGGTTTAATAAAAAAAGAAATGTTCTAAAATGTTCTAAAATGTCCATATTGTAGCAGATGGCTTCTTTGGATCCTGAAGAGAGAATGACATGTCCTTGCACACAGTGCAAGTATCAAATTTATCGAAAACGATGGATTTGTACTGCCCATGTTAGAGAGTATGGATCCCTTGATAGGAGTCGACTGGAAAACCTACGCTATCATTCGCATGGTCCCCCAGGTGAGCAGATGGATCCAAACGACATTGCACCGATAACATCTCGTGGACAAAAGAGAGCAAAAAAGCACTTAGACGTAGAAGCAAACACTAATAATATTACACAGAATAATAATATAAAAAAGCACTTAGATGGATCCCTTGATAGGAGTCGACTAGAAAACCTACGCTATCATTCGCATGGTCCCCCAGGTGAGTAGATGGATCCAAACGACATTGCACCGGTAACATCTCGTGGACAAAAGAGAGCAAAAAAGCACTTAGACGTAGAAGCAAACACTAATAATATTACACAGAATGAACATATGGAAGAGATGCTTGAAGCATTTTATGAGATGGACGAAGATCATGATGGTGAAGAAGGTGTCGACAAGAGTTTCATGGACACAATAGAAATTCCACGATCAGAAGTTGATGAAGAATATGAAAACATGCGAAGATTAGCTCGTTTACCACTTAACAATGGAGCAAAGATATCTGTACTACGTGCTTCACTCGCGTTGCTCAATCTGCAATCCATTTATGGATGGTCAGATAGTAGTGTCACTGAATTGTTCAAGTAAGTGGAGAACAAATTGGCTTTCATTGTTGTATAACAATAACTTCATTTACTAATATCATTTTAATTGCTTATTGCAGGCTTCTTAAAGATCAAATTTTGCCAGAGGGCAATGACATGCCTCCAACACGTGGAGATGCGAAAAAACTTTTACAGTCCATTGGAATGGATTATACGAAAATTCATGCTTATCTGAATGATTGCATTCTCTCTCAGAATGAGTATGAGCATCTCCACGTATGTCCAAAGTGTGGAGCAAATAGATTTAGAGAAGACGTTATAGGCGAAGCAATCCCCGCAAAGGTTCTTCACCACTTTCCTATCATTCCACGAATTAAGAACATGTTTAGATGCAAATCTATAGCTGAGTTAATGTCATGGCATACAAAGAGCAGGTCTATAGATAATGTAATGCGAGTGCCAGCTAACTCTGATGCTTGGAAGCACATAGATAGTAAGTGGCCAGAGTTTGCTAGTGAGCCTCGGTCCATACGTCTAGGCCTAGCTATGGATGGAGTGAATCCATTTGGATTACGTAGTTCTTCATGGAGCACATGACCTGTATGTTTGGTCAATTATAATATCCCACCATGATTTTTGCCTCTTCCAGAAAATCTTCAACCTCTGCCACCTTTTCCAACGAGTAGATGGCTAGATGCAGCGGTTTCACAAGCAAAGCCAGCGGGTGAAAATATCTCTGAAGAAGAAGAAGAACTCGCAAAAGGATGTGATTGGGAGTATATCAAATACGGTGCACTATGGTCTCATGAACGACACTTTCGAATCGCACAAATCGATCAAAACCGGTCTACTTTTGATAGTGGAGTGATGGTGAATTTTTTGCAAAAAAGTAGAGCGAGTGCAAGAGATGATAATGCTCTAGAAGGCGAGTTAGATTATTGTGGTGTGATTCAAGACATCTTGAAACTATCTTTCAGAAAGTTTGATTACTTTGTTTTTGACGTGAAATGGTTCAAAGTAGTCACCTCTAGAAGAAACGCAACAATGAAACGAGATAAGAGCGGTTTGCTTCAAGTCGACTCCACAGGATTATGGACATATGAAAGGGATACATTTGTACTTCCCGAACTCTGTGAGCAAGTTGTTTTTATACCAGATTCAAAAGACCCAGAGTGGCTATTTGTTTTACAAGTCGCTCCACATAGTAGACAAATTTTTGAAAATGCAGATGTAGAAGAAAGTCCAGCTCTAGTGGACTCAGAGATTCATTCGATAGTTGAGGAGGAAGAGATCATTGTTCCAGAAGAAGAGGTCATTGAAGAAGAGGTCATTGTTCGAGAAGACAAAGCAATAGACGATGATCAGGAGGAAACCAGCATAGCAAGTGATTTAGAAGCCATCAATTTAGAGATAGATATTCTCGGTGCATCGGGTCTTCAAGAGGATGCTAGAATCGAGGACTTTTGAATAAAAGACTTGTACGTACTAATTTTTGGTTTTTTTTTTTGTTTATTCCCTATATTATTTTTCTTATCGCATGCTAATTATTTGAGTTCTTTTATTACAGAGCACGATGGGAGACAATCCTCCAGTCACTCCACAGTCCATGACAGAGGAGCAGTTTTTGGAGTTCATCTCTCAGGTTCCTCCTGCGTATATGGCCGCTGCATCACAGTATTGGATCGCTCGTGGTAGCACTCCTCCCAGCCTCACTCCTGGCGGCCTTACTCCTGCCAGCCTCACTCTTGGTGGCCTCACTCCCGCCGGTGTCACTCCTGCCGGTGTCACTCCTGAGGGTGGTGCTACTCCCGTAGGAGGTATGTCTCCTAGCTTTGTGACTCCACCACGACCATCTTTGCAGCCATCTCCTACTGGATCTACTAGTAGACATGTGCGTTCGACACCTTAGCGCGATACAGGGTCTGGCCCGTCTCGTAGATCAAGGTCATGCTCTGGAGCAGGAGGTTCTAGGAGTGGATCTACAAGTATTCTGGAGGCGGAGGAGGCGGTTGTTGTGGAGACAGTGCGACGGACGTTGTGTCGCCCGCTTCTACTCCTAGGACGAGTACCTCAGATGTAGGTATGCCACACAGTACACCATGCAGTACACCACGTACACCTTGGGGTGCTCATGACCATGATGACTCCAAGGTGTATAGTATCCGAGATGGAGCTCCGATGATGGATGCGACTGGCAAAGAAATGCGTGCACGCATATGACAGCTTTGCTCCATCCAGTTTGGACACTCCATCATGCGGAAATGGAGTGAATAGGATAAAGATCGGAAGAATTATATCACACAGACGATTTACCAGGAGTTCCGACCAACCGATGGACAGTCGATTGTCAGTTCAAAGTGGATTCTGCATACCGCTCGTGAGGTCATGTCGCATCGACAATCCGAGGCTCGTGATGCATTCAGAGAAGGCTTACAAAGCCTATGTGGTTAGATGCTAAGGAGTGGGACATGATTCGTGATGAGCAGCAACAGACTCCTGATCGATATCGCCAGCAGCGAAATGCCGCAGCCACACGTCTAGACACGATTGGACCATCACATTTGGGCAGCGGCGGATATGACACGATGCGTCATGAGTTTGTAAGTACCATTTCATTTATTGAATTTATTTGTGTTAAATTTCTCATATATATTTCTCTAATCTTTTTATATTTGTTTCAGGAGCTGGCAATGGGTTGTCCTCCAACACGATCGGAGGAGTCTTATGGATAGTCATGGGTTGACTGCACTATTGCAGGACTTGGAGGGACGCGGTGCGGTAGTTTCATGGGAGCGTTTGCGATGAGGTAATTAATTTATAAACTTGGGTTTTACTTGTTTGTAATTTTCATGTGAATTTATCTCATTCCATTATTGTTCTTTGTTGCAGGACTGTTGATATGGAACGTTCTTTGCATGTGTATGGCAGTGGAAGACCAATATTTTGTATTTGATTTCCGTATGGCAATACATTGCTTTGCCACATTTTGTAAAAGCGTCATATATGACAGTGGTTTGCCACACTCTTGTACATGCTTCATTATTGAAATATATAACTTCTTTTGTACATGGTTCATTGTTCATTCTGATTATCGATCTCTTTTGTGTACAATAATACTCTGTTTAATGAAATCATATTTCGGTTGTCATTAGAGTACACATCACATGTACTCGGTTTTTTTTGGGCAGAGTGTATTGTCTTTTGTTCAGCAACATCATGGTAATGTTGCTGTAGCAAAAGACAAAACATTCTGCCCAAAAACATTTTTGCAAGTATGGGCGTCGGTATAAGTGACGGTACTCCTAGTAGTGTCATCGGAATAACCGTCGGTACACCCAGGAGGCGATGCAGCAGAAACCGGTTATCGACGCATATACTGACGTTTATACCGAGGCATATACTGACGCATATACCGATGCTTTTACCGACGTCTAGACCAACGCCTATACCGACTCTTTGGTAGCGACGCGGAAACCGACCTTTACACCGGCGTCACGGCAAATAAAGCCGCGTTCATTTTCCTCGGTAAAAACCTCGGTATACCATCGATATGTTGTAGTGTCACTAGACCATTGCAGGATATTTGGATGTGTAGCATATGTACACATTCCTTCTCAGATAAGAGGTAAGCTAGACCCTAAGGCTGAAAAGTGCATCTTTATTGGATATGATTTGAATAAAAAAGGATACAGGTTCTACAACCCTTCAAATAAGGGATTCATGGTGAGTAGAGATGTTGTCTTTGATGAAAATGATTCTTGGTATGAGAATGAATGCACGAAGGTTAAACTACCCTATGATTTGGAAGAGGAGTTTCCAATTCTTGCAAAGGAGGAACCTACTCAGAATGAAGACTCAAATTTAGATGATGAAGATGTTATCAACCTTGAAGAGTTCAAGGCATGGAAGTCCAAGGGCAAAATGAAGATGAAGAAACTTGAAGACATACCTGAATCTTCAACTCAATCAATCAGAAGGTCACAAAGAGAGAGCAAAAAACCTATCAGATATGGGTATGATACATCTCTTGTTACTAAACACTGTGTTTATCTTGCCAAAGATTTGTCAATTGAAGAACCAGGATCATATGAAGAAGCCATGACCAAGATAGAATGGAAAGAAGCTATGAATGAGGAGATTGAAGCACTCAAGGAAAGTGACACATGGGAGCTAGTACCAAGAAAGAAATCCATGAAGGTAATAGGATCCAGATGGATCTATAAACTCAAAAGAAATTCTGATGGGTCAATTAACAGGTACAAAGGGAATGACACTCCTACCCGCGACTTTTTCAAGTCACTTTATATAAGTGTTACATTCAAATTTGAATTTGAATTCAACTTTTGGCTCTCTCTAAAAGTAGTCCTTTAATCGAGGAAATATTCCCTCAATGAAGTAGATGCTTTTCTAACTAACAAGTCCACAAGTGTTTTGGTAGGTGATTACAAATATTCTCTCAAGTCAAATAAATGACTTTTACAAATGTAAAAGGATAAATTTCTACTAGCAATGGTTTCCATGGAGCTTCATGTGTTTATGAATTTCAAGTCAAATGTGTGGGCTTGGACTTTGCACCAACATATGTGTGTATGCATGCACGCATATGCATGAATATACATGTGTGTATGTAATATGTATGTGAGTATGTAATACGCATGTATGTATGTAATATATGCATATGTATGTGTATGTATTGTGTGTGTATGTATGTATGCGAATGTATATTTGGATATGTATGTGTAGGTATATGTGTACGTATGTGTCTGTACATATGTGTATGAATGTATATACGCATATGTATGTGTTTGCATGTGTATATGTGTGTGTATGTATGTATGCATATGCATCTGTGTATATGTGTGTGTGTATGAATGCATGCATATACATGAGTATGTGTGTGTATGTATCTCTATCTCTATCTCTCTCTCTCTCATTCTCTCTCTCTCTCTCTCTCTCTCTTTCATCTCTCTCTTTGCATCTTTCTCTCTCTCTCTCTCTATCTCTATTTCTAATAAAGAACAAAAAAATCATTTACATCTATGTGTGTGTATGTATCTCTATTTTTTCTCTTTCTCTCTCTCATTCTCTCTCTCTCTCTATCTTTCTCCCTCTCTTTCATCTCTCTCTATTTATCTCTCTCTAGATCTCTCTCTCTCTCTCTCTCCCTCTCTCTCTCTCTCTCTCTTTCTCACTCTCTATCAATAGAGAACAAAACAATCACTTACATTGATGTAATTTTTTAGATCGCTGTCATCAAAGCCCAATCAACATCGTCTCTTGTCAAATTCCAAAGAAATGATGCCAAAAAGCTCTTGCGGAACCAAAGAGAAATGAGAAAATAGAAAACATAGAGAAAGACAAAGGGTGAAAGAGTGCACACAACACTTACCAAAATGTGAGATCTAAAGAGAGAGTGTGTGTGTGTAGAGAGAGAGATCACAATGTGTGTGTGTGTGTGTGCACATAGGACAATGGAGTTTGCAATGCAAGTCATGTGCACAAACTCGACAGAGGCACTCCTCAGTTCAAAACACATGCAAAATGTCGAATTTTAGCTCTCGGGTCCCGTTACATTAAAAAGACCGTGCTGATATAGGCATCGGTATAGGCTTCAATATGAGCATCGGTAATTTCTAGGAAATTATCGATGCTTATATCGATGCCTATACTGACATCTATACCGGCAATCCGTGCATATATTGATGATCAACTTTAAACGGTTATACCGACGGTCAAGTGACTATCGGTATGACTAATGTGACCTTTCCAGGCATGACTGTCAGTATGGACATCATCGGTTTGCCCCTCATATGTTGTAGTGAAACTCTGAGAGTCATAGGAAAAAGAGAGAACAACAAAGTGACCAGATCATGTTCCTTACATCTAGGAAGCCCCACAAGCGAGTTGAACTTCCTTTTCAGTCATTTAAAGCGAGTTTGTAAACAAAATTGATGTTTTGAGAGAGGCCAATGAATTCCTTTCAATTGAGTACTACAACAAATTTAGACATTAACGTTGTATTCTTATCCTTTTCCACTATATTCTCTATCTATTATTTAGAGATAGATCACTTCCACTCAATATTATAATACTTCTTTTGAGGAACAATTGCATGTCACGCATTGTAAATCCTACAAAAGGAATACAAATAAATAAAAATAGAAAAATAAATATTATAGGTAGTTATTCAAGG
>CM035437.1:91281505-91294005 GCA_020310875.1 Ceratopteris richardii
TGCCAAAATGGCTGATGCAGACTTTGCGTGATAGCAAATTAGATGCACCTTTGTCATATCGTACTTGTTCAGGCTCTCATAGTGCCTCCTTTGCATCAGATTGCTATGCTATGGTTGCATCTAGTCTTTGTGATGAGAATGAGCCTGTTTCTTTTGATGAAGCACAAAATTCAGAAAATTGGATGGCTGCTATGCAATCTGAATATGATGCTATAATGAAGAATGGTACATGGTCTTTATGTGACTTGCCTCCTGGCAAGAAGGCCATTGGCACTAAGTGGGTATACAAGCTGAAGTGTAAACCTGATGGTACAGTTGACAGGTATAAGGCTAGGCTTGTTGCAAAGGGTTATGCACAGGAAAGAGGAATTGATTTTGATGAGACCTTTGCACCTACATGCCGTATGACTACTGTTCGGAGCATTTGTGCACTTGCATCCCATCATGGTTGGAATGTACATCAGTTGGACATTAAAACAACATTTCTTAATGGCGACTTGCATGAAGAAGTGTATGTTTTTCAGCCCCGTGGCTTTGTGCAAAAAGGGCATGAAAACCAGGTTTGCAGGTTAAAAAAGGCATTATATGGTTTAAAGCAAGCACCACGTGCTTGGTATGAGAAGATAGATGCCTATCTGATTGCACATGGTTTTGAGAACAGTCCAACTGAAAGCACCTTATATGTTAAACGTGCTAATGATGTGCTTCTGATCATTGTTGTCTATGTTGATGACATGCTGCTCACTCGTCCTATTGAGACACATATTGCTGATTTTAAGGCTGATTTGCATGCCTCATTTGAGATGTCTGTTTTGGGGCATTTGCATCACTATTTGGGCATTCAGTTTATGCACGTTGATGGTGGAATGGCTTTGTGTCAAACGAAATATATTGACACATTATTGCAGCGTTTTGGCCTTGAAGACTGTAAGCCTATTGCCACTCCTATGGAGACAGGTTTACGATTGAGTCTTCATGATGCTGGAGATGCATTTGATGCTGTTCTCTATCAACAGGCTGTTGGATGCTTGATTTACTTATGCATTACTCGGCCAGATATTCAGTTTGCTGTCTCACAGATGAGCAGGTTTATGCATTGCCCAGGAGTCACGCATTGGAAAGCGGTTAAGCGCATCTTTTGCTACTTGAGTGGTATGTTGATGTATAAAACACCACAAGAAATGAATTAATGTGACACTAGAACACCTCTATGGTCACCATTAACTCATTGCCACTCCAAACTTTGAGAAATGATAGCTTAAAGTGAGAACTTTGCTTCTACAGAAATTCCTAGTCACCGAAATGACATACCTTCAGTATTTTGCTAATTTCTCCTAGCTCAAGTATGCTTTCTCCATGAAACTTTATAGGATGAAACTAGAAGAGTAGAGCTTTCCAACAAGCTATCATATGCATCAAACGGATCTCTAGAACTCAAGTTATGGCCTTCACAAGATGACCCTGTATGACCTTCCAAAACTGGAAATTTTTGCCTGTTTTAGTATTCCTGATGTCCAAAAATAAAAAATTCGATGCCTGGCATCGAATTTCAGTCCAAGTCGATGCCGGGCATCAACTTTGAGCTTTTTTAGGCCCTTTTTCTGCACCAGAAATACTCTCTTTTACACACACATGAAGAAGACCACTTGTATGCTAGAAGTCGATGCCAGGCATCGACTTTATGCTCAAACTCGATGCCAGGCATCGAGTTGCTCCACAAACTTCATATTTTTAAAAGATTCAACAATAGTTAACACACAGAGAATGAAAAAATGACTTATCAGCCAAGATTCGATGCCAGGCATCGAATTGCTCAGAAAACTTGAATTTTTGAATTCATCACACAGTAAGCAAACATGGAGATGATGAAGAAAGACTCATACACAGAACTTTACTCAGTTCTTCTCATAACTATAAAAAACTCAGAAGTTTTACAGATGCTTTCTCACTCAGAGAAGCTCGACTATACTCAGTCATACAAAAATGAGTTCTTCTCACTTTCTCATTGTCTTCCTCCTTCTTCTTCTCTCATCGCGTCAGTTAATACTAACTAACTTATATAGATTTTCTCATTCCCGTGATTTTTAAAAAACTTCTAGAACTAAAGTGAACTAACTTTACAAGTATGATACACTTGTGAATTTGTCCCTTCACATAGGCATGGGGTTTTTCTTTCTAAGATTTGACCTTCAAATATATGTCTAATTAGTGAGTGTTTCTCCAACAGCTCCCCCTCAATCACTAATTGACATTCCCTGTTTCTTCATATCTTCTTCTTTTCTTTTACTCCTGCCATGCTTTTGAATCTGCTGGTCTTCACACCATCCAAGCTCTTTGTCATTATGTCTGCTAACTGATCTTTAGTAGAAATGTATTCCACTTCAATCTCCTTCTCCATTACCTTTTCTCTGAGAAAATGATATTGTATCTCTATGTGCTTTGTTCTTGCATGAAATACTGGATTTGCTGCAAGATAAAGTGAACTCATATTATCTCCATGTATTGTTGGTGTACCTTGATCAATGCCTAAGCTCTTGAACAATGTTTGCATCCATATGACTTCCTTAGCTGCTTCCACAAGTCCTTTGTACTCTGCTTCAGTTGATGATAATGCTACTGTATGTTGTTTCTTTGAACACCAACTTACAAGCTTATCACCAATGTATATCATGTAACCATGAGTTGATCTTCTGTCATCTTGATTACCTGCCCAGTCTGAGTCACTGTAGGCTCTCAACTTCAAATCTGATGTAAAAGGATAATATAATCCTTCCTTTATAGTTCCTTTGATATATCTGAGAACTCTTTGACCTGCAATCCAATGTGGGTCCTTTGGACAATGCATGAATTGTGACAAAACTCCCACTGCATAACTAAGATCAGGTCTTGTTAGTGTAGCATAAATCAAACTACCCACAAGAGATTGATACTTCCTCATATCTTTGTATTCTGCACCATCATATTTACTAAGCTTGTGATTAACTTCAAGTGGAGTTGAAGCTTCTCTGCAATTTTCCATATCAAACTTCTTCAATAGATTTAGAAGATATCTTTCTTGTGACACATATATGCCATGATCTGTATAAGTAACTTCCATTCCAAGAAAGTATGATAACTTTCCTAGGTCACTGATCTTGAATTCTTTTTCAAGTAATCTCTTTACCTCTTTGATTCCTTCATCTGAAGTACCTGTGATTATAATGTCATCTACATAAATACAAATGTAGATTGTACCTTCCTCTGTTCTTTTGATAAGTAGACTTGAATCTGCTTTTGAACTTTGATATCCAAGATCATTGAGATACTTCACCAGTCTATAGTTCCAAGCTCTTGGAGCTTGCTTCAATCCATACAATGCTCTTCTCAACCTGCAAACAAAATTTGGATACTTGGAATCTATAAACCCTTGAGGTTGTTCCATGTATACCTCATCTGATATGTATCCATTCAAGAATGCATTTTTTATATCCAATTGACTTAGGGTCCATCCTTTTGAAGCTGCAATAGCAATGATTGTCCTTATAGTTGACATCTTAGCTACAGGACTGAATGTCTCATCATAATCTATGCCATAGGTCTGGGCATAGCCTTTCACCACCAATCTAGCTTTGTATCTGGCTATACTTCCATCTGCAAGCTTCTTCACTTTATAAACCCATTTATTTCCAATTACTTTCTTACCATTTGGTTTAGGAACAAGTTCCCATGTCTTGTTCTCCTCCAGTGCATTGAACTCTTCCTTCATTGCTTCTTCCCATTGCTTTTTACCTTTAGCTTCATCATAGTTCTGAGGTTCTTCATCATCTTTGACCATATATGCATAGTTCTTCTGAGTTATGTAAGAAGTATCATAAGAATACCTTTCTGGTTGTCTCCTTGTCCTGCTTGACCTTCTTGGTTCACATTCTTCATAAGTTTCTGGATACACCTCTTCATCAAATATAGGAGCTTCTTCATTCATTCTTGTTAATCCACTTCTGGATGTACTTGCTTGCATATAGTCTTCATCTCTATTCACCTGCACAATTGATTTTCCTTTCTCACATCTTCTTACCTCTTCTTCAAATTCTTCAGCTGTATGACTTTGATCTGCATACCAACTTTTCTGTTCATCAAATGTAACATCTCTAGAAACAATAAATTGTTTGGTTAGAGGATTCCACAATCTGTAACCCATCTGCTTTTCATCATAACCAATGAACACATATTTTTCTGCCTTTGGTTCAAGTTTATGCCTAAGCTGTGATGGCACATAAGCATATGCAATTGATCCAAACACTCTACAATGATCTAGTGTTGGTTTCTTACCCCACCAAGCTTCATATGGAGTCATTCCATTCAGAGCTGCACATGGTAATCTATTCACAAGATATGTAGCTGTATTTACAGCCTCAGCCCAAAGATAATTTGGACAGTTCTTCTCCTTTAGCATAGCTCTAGCAAACTCAACCAAAGTCCTCTTCCTTCTTTCTGCTACACCATTTTGTTGTGGTGTATACCTGCAAGTTATTTCTCTCTTAATACCTGCATTCCAAAGATAATCATTGAACTCTTGGGAGAAATATTCTCCCCCTCCATCAGACCTCAGTCTCTTAAGTTTTTGACCTGTTACTCTCTCTGCATATGCATGAAAATGCTTGAAGGCTCCAAACACTTCTGATCTTTCCTTCAAAACATATAATGTTATCCATCTTGTAGCATCATCAATGAAAAGAACATAATACCTTGAGCCACTGATAGATCCTTCTTTTGTTGGTCCCCATACATCTGTATGAATGAGCTCAAGTACTCCATCATGTTTGAATCCTTTCTTTTGAAATGGTAACCTGTGTGCTTTACCCATTTGACATGCTTCACATTTATAAACCATATGTTGACTTTGAACATTTGGTAATCCTAGTACAGACTGATTAGCAACCATAACTTTAATTCCTCTTTCATTGAAATGACCTAATCTCTTATGCCAGAGATCAAGTTCTGTAATCACTGCTTCACCATGTGTGAGCAAAGCTTGACCAATGTTCCCTTGCACTCTTAAAGTAAAGAGTCTACCTTCTTTCTTACCAGAGACAATCTGATTATATCCATTCTCTGGATCTTCCACAAATACTCCTTCATTTGTAAACCTGACTTGAAAACCTTTTTCAACTATCTGTCCCACACTAATCAAGTTTTTAGGTATTGTAGGAACATACAAAACATTGGTTAGCAAATCTGCTCCACTCTTGCATTTCACTTTTCCAATTGAATGTACACTATGTCTTGTATTATCACCAGTTTGAACTGTGTGACTAGAAATGCCTTTTTCCAAATCTGACATCAATTCTATGTTTCCTGACAAATGATTAGAACATCCAGAGTCAATGTAAAATACCTTTAGATCTTCTTTGTCTGATGTGCTGATTGAATTCATCATCAATGATGTATGACTTTCATTCTGTGTGTCATTTGCATAGTTGTAGTAGGTGGTGTTGTAGGATTGATTCTGTCCCCAACTTCTTCCTCCACCTCTACCATAGCCTCCTCTTTGACTTTGTCTACCTCTTTGAAAATTACTTTGATATCTTCCACCTCGACCTCTGCTATTGTTGTTTTGATTCTGGTTTGATCCTTGTTGGTTGTGCCAACAGTCATGAGCCAAATGATTACTCAATCCACAGATCCAGCAAGCCTTTTTGTTGTTATTTTGATTACCTCTTCCTCTTCCAAAACCTCTTGCTCTTCCTCTGCCAGTGCCTTTACCTCTTGCATAATAAGCTTGAGAATTAGACTCCTCTTCATCCTTTGCTTTACCTTTATCTCCTTTCTTCTTATTCTTCATGTACATTGCAGAACTTTGACCTTTATCTCCATCTCCCTTCAAGTCTTGCTCATATGTGAGCATCAAACCAAGCAACTGGTTCAAATCTGGAACATAATGATTTAATGAAAGTTCTGTTGATAAGACAAAAGGTTTCCACCTTTCATCCCCTCTCAAGCCTGCAAGTAGTTGAGCAATCAATCTGTGATCTTCAACATCTTCATCTATGGATCCAAGACTATCTGCTAGATCCTTCATCTTAGTGACATAATCACTAATGGTTTGACTTGGCTTCTTCTTGAATGTTGTAAACTCTGACCATAGACTTGCTTTCCGTGCTTTAGTAGTACTTTGGAAATGATACTCCAATGCATTCCATATATCTTCTGATGATTCCAATCCTCTGATGTGTGGTAGCAAATGATCTGAGATTGTATTGTAGATGTAGGCTTTTGCACTTGCATCCTTCTTCTGCCAATGCTTTAAAGCATCAAGTTCCTCTTTCTTTGGTCGGCTTTCATCTTCAAATACTGGCTTCTCTTCTTCACCTGTTACATATACCATGATATCCTTACTCATAAGTAAGGCTTCCATTCTCATTACCCATGCGGGGTAATTATCTCTGTCCAGTTTGTCAATGGAGATATGATCTGCCATAGTTCTTTCCTTCTACTGCAACCTGTGAGCTTAAAGGATAAAGGATAATACCTTTTGAAGTTCTTTGTGTATGAGGATACTTCGAAAGTAATCTTTTGATGCCTTGTGTCTTCAAATGCTTCACCTTTCAAACTTTAATGGAAAACTTTACAAAACTTCTCGTACCTTTGTCGTCTTCTGCTCTCGAGAATCTTTCTGCTCTGATACCACTTGTTGATGTATAAAACACCACAAGAAATGAATTAATGTGACACTAGAACACCTCTATGGTCACCATTAACTCATTGCCACTCCAAACTTTGAGAAATGATAGCTTAAAGTGAGAACTTTGCTTCTACAGAAATTCCTAGTCACCGAAATGACATACCTTCAGTATTTTGCTAATTTCTCCTAGCTCAAGTATGCTTTCTCCATGAAACTTTATAGGATGAAACTAGAAGAGTAGAGCTTTCCAACAAGCTATCATATGCATCAAACGGATCTCTAGAACTCAAGTTATGGCCTTCACAAGATGACCCTGTATGACCTTCCAAAACTGGAAATTTTTGCCTGTTTTAGTATTCCTGATGTCCAAAAATAAAAAATTCGATGCCTGGCATCGAATTTCAGTCCAAGTCGATGCCGGGCATCGACTTTGAGCTTTTTTAGGCCCTTTTTCTGCACCAGAAATACTCTCTTTTACACACACATGAAGAAGACCACTTGTATGCTAGAAGTCGATGCCAGGCATCGACTTTATGCTCAAACTCGATGCCAGGCATCGAGTTGCTCCACAAACTTCATATTTTTAAAAGATTCAACAATAGTTAACACACAGAGAATGAAAAAATGACTTATCAGCCAAGATTCGATGCCAGGCATCGAATTGCTCAGAAAACTTGAATTTTTGAATTCATCACACAGTAGGCAAACATGGAGATGATGAAGAAAGACTCATACACAGAACTTTACTCAGTTCTTCTCATAACTATAAAAAACTCAGAAGTTTTACAGATGCTTTCTCACTCAGAGAAGCTCGACTATACTCAGTAATACAAAAATGAGTTCTTCTCACTTTCTCATTGTCTTCCTCCTTCTTCTTCTCTCATCGCGTCAGTTAATACTAACTAACTTATATAGATTTTCTCATTCCCGTGATTTTTAAAAAACTTCTAGAACTAAAGTGAACTAACTTTACAAGTATGATACACTTGTGAATTTGTCCCTTCACATAGGCATGGGGTTTTTCTTTCTAAGATTTGACCTTCAAATATATGTCTAATTAGTGAGTGTTTCTCCAACATGGTACTCGGCTACTTGGGTTGTTTTATGCCAAGGGGGGATCACTACCGCCAGATTTGCATGCTTTTTCTGACTCAGATTGGGCTGGTTGCTATGACACTCGTGTGTCAACCAGTGGTTTTTGTTGGTGCAATTCAAGCCTTCACACTTGGCTTGGAACCTTGGAAATTTGGTGTTGAAACCTTGGAAGTTTAATTCACTTGAAGAAAGGACCATGTGAACTTATGCTTATAAGTTCCTACTTCTTTACCCCTTGTAAAAGTCTAAATGACTTGGCATGTAAATAATCACACCTACTTGATTGGATTCGTGGAAATTAGAATGTATAAGTGGAGAGAATATCTCCCCACTTTTAGATGAGTGATTATAGGGAGCCTTAGATTTGAATTTCAAATTCAAACTTACTTCCTACACATATAAAACTCAAGACAAAACTCGCGGGTTGAGTGTCATCTCCCGAGTTCATTTCTTTTGTATCTGAGTGTGTGAGTGTACTACATCTTAGACCTCACCTCTCCAACTCATTAGGCTATGCTTATAATGCCAATGAGATTGTACATTCATGTGAATTAATAGAAAGAGTTACATTCATTATCTCTGTGATTCTCTGAGTATACACTTCAAGTCTGTCAACTTCTACAAGCCATATCTTGGTGATTTCTCAACCAAATCAAGTGATTCAAAGCTTGTTGGAACCAGCTCAAAGCATTCTACAAGACTACAAAGTTTGAAGAAGTTTGGTTCAGCCATTTTCGAGAAATCGTCTTCGAAGCAGTCTCTGGTATTTCTCTGCACATCTCCTAAAAAGTCGGGAGTGACCATAAACTTGCTAAAGTTATTTCTCTGTGCATAGTTTATCAATTTTGAATGATTCCACTTGCAAATGGTAGCTTGTTAAGCTAATTGAATAACTCTAAGAGGAATTTTTCCAATTATAAGTGTGCTGGTCATACTGAGTGAAAGTCTGAGCAGGTATCAAGATCAAAATAGAAAGTTTTCAAGTCTAGTGAAGTGCAAACTCATCTGTTTTGATCTAATCATTATTCAAATCATTTCCAAAGTACATATAGCATATTTTGGTATCATTTGGAAGCTCAAGGAGTCTACTAAGCATATCTGGAGTCAAAGAGGGCTGGTGCAAAGCAAGATTAGCAGTACCAACTCAATCTTCTGAGTGCATCCAACCATCTCTCCCAACAGTGGTAGTATCAGAGCAAATAAGGTAACATGGGAGATGGTTTTCCTTCATTCATTGACAAATTGGACAGGAACAATTACCAAGCTTGGTCTCTAAGGATGAAGACCTATCTACAAGGAAGAAGCTTATTTGGATTCATCTCAGGAGATGAGGAATTGCCCTCATTCAAAGCTAGAGGCCTACCCACCAAGGATGAACAAGAGAGGCTCAACACATGGTGTTCAAAAGATGCATTGGCAAGGTCTTACCTTCTTAACTCTATATCTGATTTCCTTTTACCTCACATAAGGAATTGCAAGACTTCCCAAGAAACTTGGGAAACCTTGTCAACATATTTTTCATCAAGTACAAGGGCCAGAAAGAATCAACTATGGATTGAATTGACTACTCTTAGGAAGCAATCAAAGCAATCAGTTTCAGACTTTGTCACTAGGGTCAAAGACATTGCAGACCAGCTTGCAAGTATTGGAGAAGAGATTGAAGAGGAACAAATAGTAAGGCAAGTAACCAATGGACTAAAGGCAGATGATAAGTGGGAGAGCTTCACCACTGCAATGGATCTCTACATGGACATGCATACCCCAGATCTTACAACTCTCATGGGCCAACTATTCACACATGAAGCAAAGTTTACAAAGGTTGGAGATCAATCAAAAGGTAATAACCCCTCTGCTCTATATACTGATAAGAAAG
Source organism: Ceratopteris richardii (assembly GCA_020310875.1). Taxonomy (NCBI): domain Eukaryota; kingdom Viridiplantae; phylum Streptophyta; class Polypodiopsida; order Polypodiales; family Pteridaceae; genus Ceratopteris; species Ceratopteris richardii. Next base: position 91,291,135 of record CM035437.1, read on the forward strand.
TTAAGGATAAAGGTAAAGGGAAGAAGCAAGAAGAAGAAGGCTCTACCTCCCAAGCTAATTATGCAGGGAGAGGTAGATCTTCAAGAGGCAGGGGTAGAGGAGGTAAGCAAGGTAGGGGGAGACCCTACAACTCATCACCATGCAACATTTGTGGATTGTCTAACCATACCACAGATGAGTGCTACAAAAATTATAAGAATCAGAGAGGAAGAGGCCATCAAAGAGGTGGATACTCTCAAGGTAGAGGCAGATTCAACCAACACCAAGGCTACAATGGATACAACAATCAATACAACAACAATTACAACCACAACCACAATAGTAACTACCAAGGTGGATTCAGAAATAGAAGGGATTACAACAACTACACAGAGGAGCAAGATGACTCCCTATTGATCATGAATATGACCTCCAAGGCAGGTACAAATGATGATCATTTATTTTATATTGATTCAGGGTGTTCTAACCATGTAGCTGGTAATGTGGCACTACTCTCTGATTTGGAAGAACCCAAAGGCAAACATCATGTACAGACAGGTGATGATACTAAACATTCTGTTATAAAGATTGGAAATGTGAAAACTTGTGATGGTGACCAAAACCTATTAAGCAGGGTACTTTATGTACCAACCATTACCAAGAACCTAATGAGTGTTGGTCAGATTGTGGAGAAAGGTTTACAGGTCAGGTTCAATCAACATGGAGCATATGTGGAGGATCCAAGACATGGATTCAAAAGGATAGCCAAGGGAGAGAAATCAGGTAGATTATTTACTTTTGAGCTAGAGGACACAAAGAACATTGCTTTATACAATTACAAGGATCAAACACTTTCAGAATTAGAAATATGGCACAAGAGGTTAGGTCATATAGGAGAAAGGACCTTAAAACAAATGTGCAAGGATCAATGTGTGCTTGGGATACCTAATGTGTCCAAGCAACACATGATTTACAAGTGTGGTGCTTGTCAATTTGGTAAGTCACACAGATTACCCTATTCAAAGAAAGGTTTTATGCATGAAGACTATCTGGAATTGGTGCACACAGATGTTTGGGGACCTAGCAAGGAACCCTCCATTTCAGGATCAAGGTATTATGTGTCATTCATTGATGATTATAGCAGATGGACTGTGTTATACTTTATGAAGCATAAAGATGAAGTGTTTAATTGTTTCAAGAGGTATCTTGCACTTGTTGAAAACCAAACAGGAAGAAACTTGAAGAGGCTAAGGTCAGATGGAGGAGGAGAATACTTCTCCAATGAGTTTGAAGATTTCATGCAGGAAAGAGGCATCAAAAGGGACATAACTACAAGGTACTCACCTGAACAAAATGGGGTAGCTGAAAGAAGGAATAGGCTTATTGTTGAAACAGCTAGGTCTATGCTTAATGAAAAGAAGTTGCCAAATTATCTTTGGGCAGAGAGTGTATCTACTGCCACCTATCTCATTAACAGGTTGCCATCAAAGACACTTGATGGAATGACACCATATGAAGCTTGGCATGGTAAGAGACCATCACTGGATCATTGCAAAATCTTTGGTTGTATTGCATATGTGCATATTCCCTCACAGATAAGGGGAAAGCTAGACCCTAAAGCTGAAAAATGTATCTTCATTGGTTATGACTTGAACCAGAAAGGGTACAGATTCTACAACCCCTCAAACAAAGGTTTCAAGGTAAGCAGAGATGTCATCTTTGATGAGAATGACTCATGGTATGAGAATGAATGCAGGAAGGTTAGTCTACCCTATGATATGGAAGAAGATTTCCCAAAGCTCACCAAGGAGGAACCAATCCAGAAAGAAGACTCAAGTTCAGATGATGATGACACAATTAACCTTGAGGAAGTCAAGGCATGGAAGTCCAAAGGGAAGATGAAAATGAAGAAGCTAGAGGATATACCAAAATCCTCAACTCAAGCAATGAGGAGATCTCAGAGAGAAAGTAAGAAGCCTATCAGATATGGGTATGACACTTCTCTTGTAACTAAGCATTCTGTATATCTTGCAAAGGATCTGTTGAATGAAGAACCAGGTACATATGAGGAGGCAATCACAAAAACAGAATGGAAAGAAGCTATGGATGAAGAAATAGAGGCTCTCAAGGAGAGTGACACATGGGACTTAGTACCCAAGAAGGACTCTATGAAGGTGATAGGATCCAGATGGATCTACAAGCTAAAGAGAAACTCTGATGGAACAATCAACAGGTACAAAGCTAGGTTGGTAGCCAAGGGCTTTGCACAAACCCAAGGCATTGATTATGAGGAGACATTTTCTCCTGTGGCTAAGATGCCAACAATCAGAATTTTGGTGAGTGTAGCTGCATCCAAGAATTGGAACATGTACCAATTAGATGTCAAGAATGCTTTCTTGAATGGATGGATATCTAAAGAAGTCTACATGTCACAACCACCTAGCTATGAAGATCCCAAGAAGGTAAATTATGTTTGTAAATTGAAGAAGGCTCTATATGGATTGAAGCAGGCACCTAGAGCATGGAATTACAGGTTGACAACATATCTCCAAGACCAAGGATTTGTGATGAGTAAAGCAGACACTTCTTTATTCATAAAGAGGAGTAGTACAGAGGTAATCTACTTGTGTGTTTATATTGATGACATCATCATTACAGGCAATGATGTCAATGGTATTAGAAGCATCAAAGGACAGATGATGAAGGAGTTCAAGATCAATGATCTTGGATTATTGAAATACTTCTTAGGTCTTGAGTTAGTCTTCACTAATTCATGTATATATATCACTCAAAAGAAGTATGTACAGGACATTGTGAAGAAGTTTAATTTGCAGGAAGCTAAAGTCTCAAGTATTGGTCAGCCAAGAAACAACCTATAGTAGCTTTGTCATC